>JAPJYX010000257.1:0-22219 GCA_030503985.1 Himalopsyche tibetana
TGGCAGCATCAAGTTGTAAATGCCGACTTAAAACTGAGGCAATAACATCCCGAAAATCCGTCGTCACCGCCAAATCACGCCCCTCATATAATTGTTCTTTAGCTAGTCCTGGCCATTGTCCATAAACCTTACCACCTTTAACACCTCCACCCATCAACCACATGACATTACCATGTCCATGATCGGTGCCACCGTTACCATTTTCATGTACTGTCCGCCCAAATTCTGACATGACAACTACGGTAGTGTCGGCATAAATATCACCTAATCCTTGACTTAAGGTTGCCAGTCCTTCACCTAAAGGTTTTAAGTTTCGCGCCAACTGCCCCGTTGCACCGCCTTCGTTGACATGAGTATCCCAACCACCCAACGCCATAAACGCCAATTGCACTGAGGGATCTTTTACCATTAATCGTGCCAGTTGTTGGGTATCTTTGGCAAAACCCGTTGGAGACGCAGCACCATTATTCGCCTCCTTCATTTCTTGATCCAAATCAGCCATAAGTTGCTGTCGCGCTGCCCGTGCTTCTTGATAAGCTTTGCTCAGACGATCATTGCCGCTATATAGCTGATTAAAGGCTTCACTCATCTGAGGACGATCAATTGGCAAGGCACGACTGGCATCTTTACCCCCCGGTAGAGTCGCAACTGCCCTAGGTCCTGCTAAAATTCTGGGCATGGTTGCACCAACATTCACGGCTTGAATAGGAGATTGGGAGGGAGTAAGTGCTAGAAGGCGATTCATCCAACCGTCTTGGGTGGTTTTTAATGCCAGGAGTGCCGCTTTCCATATAGTCTTGGGCATCGAAATGCGATCGCGTTGTATCCGGTGATCCACAGGCATGAACAAATGCCAAATCACCCTGTTTCCATAGTGGCATGATTGAATCCAGCACAGGATGCAAGCCAAAAACGTCCATCCAAATCAAGGGCACCATTCTTCTCATTAGGTGGGGCAATAGCAATAAGTGATCGTGCATCATAATAACCACTATCCGAGTGGGGAATTACCACATTTAAACCATCCACTGCACCCCGTAAGAATACCACAATTAAGCGCTTTGGCTTACTACTAGAAGTCGCACTTCTTGCCGCCCAACCATGACTACCAATAGCGAATAATGAACCAACAGAAATCAAACCTAATTGTTGCAAAAACTTACGTCTATTCATGATTTTTCGTGGTTAATAATGAAACAATATTCTTAGCTAGGAGGTTATTTGAGGTATGTCGGTTTGCTTCGATCAGGGTAAACCTGCTTTCTTCTAAGACTTGTTGGGTCTCACTGATGCTTAACCCAACAAACATTTTTAGTCATGTCACGCCACTACAAAATTCTCAATCTGCCTTAAAACAAATAGCTATTTCCGCATAAACTCTGGACTCCCCAGCAGCAAAGCCGCCTTCATCTCCTCCGATTAGCTGCAACAACTTGCATCGTTTTCGCTGAAAAATTATTACCCAAAGTTGTAGATAAATGTTGAACATTCACAGGCAAACTTTTTCCAGCAAAACGCCCACTAGCTAATGCCGTTGTCAAACTAATTCGACGCAACACCGCATCAGGATTAAGCCATGCCTCCTGAGTATTTTTATAACCATCAGGCGTTTGACAGCCGTAGATTGCCATTCCCATCTGCTTTAATAACCCTGTAACCGAGCGAAAATTATCAACTTGAGTATCTGTAGCACGTAGGGCAGACACAACATATTGATAAGGCGTTTTAAACTTGGCATTGTAATACTTAGAATCCAGAAATTCTGAGCTAAGAAATAGTGTAGTTAAAACAGCCTTAATATCCCCATCTGTCTCCTGAAAACGTTTAGCCAGTTGCTCAACTAAAGCAGTTGGAGGCTGATCAGCAACAAAATATTGAGCGAGTTTATAACTAATATGACGAGCCGTAGCTGGATGTTTTGCCAGAATATCTAAAGCTTTTTCACCTTCTTCTATACCACCACCTTTAATGGTTTGTCCAAGGAAAACTTTATCACTAGAATCATGTCGATTGGCATCAAAACGAAAGCCGCTTTCATCAGTATTTACTTGCCGATTACTGGGAAAGCCCCAACCTGTTAAAATCCGAGCTAAAGTGATGATATCTTGCTGATTATAGCCACCATTAACACCCAAAGTATGGAGTTCCATCAACTCACGAGCATAGTTTTCATTTAGTCCTTTATATCGACCTTTTGCACCAGGACTATTGGGGTCAGTATTTTGCCAATTGTCTAGATAAAATAGCATCGCTGGATGCTTGGAAGTTGAGGCTAAAAGTGAGCGAAACTTCCCGAAAACCAGAGGACGAATGGCTTGTTGTTCATAGTTTCCCACCAAAAAGCGATCGCGTCCTTTCCCTGAAAACACATTGAAGTGGTTGTACCAAAAATCAACCATCACTTCTTCGAGTTGGCGAGGACTAGCGATCGCTCTTAACAAACGCCCTTGAGTCGCTTCTTCCAGAACTCTACGCCGTAGTTTCATGATTTCAGGGTTGTTCTGCTCATTAGCTGCCATCGCCTGTGCATTGACCCGTTGAGCCTTTTTCTCGACACGAGTCTGCTGATATTCCCTCATCACTTCAGCCGCACTCATTCGCAATGTTGTCAAACTTGCTAATTGCTGAGTTAAAGACTGGGGTTCAGCAAGAGATTGGGGTGTTAATTGTGATTGAATATAAGCATCAATTCCTTGAGATTTGACCGCTTCAAATTCTCCAGGACGAAGACCGAAACTTAAACGATTAATAACGTGCAGTACCTTCAGATCAGGTGAGGCGGCGAAACTAGGCGGAGCAACTCCCAACCACAGTACTAACGTCAAAATTAGAGATAAGAGCCAGCTATTTTGCTTCATATTCTTTGCAATCTCTATACTTTTGGAAAAATGGGACTGTCATCTTCACCCCCTACTTTTTTTGCACAGTAACTTTGTCTTTTTTGCTGTTACATTAAAGACATTTATGCCAACTTTCTTTATTTGTTACCTAAGCGTTTATCGAACCAGTTGCTCAACATGGTCAATGCTGGAACCAACGACAGACTGATGATGCCCCGATGCCATGACAGGAATAGCGATAGCACTTGCCACTAAAGTTAGTCCGATAATAGTGGCATGAACAATGTCAGCTTTAGTTAAACCCATGATTTGTTCTCCGGTTATGTAGATTGTCTAAAATTGTGCTTACACGAGTACGAGTCTCAATCCACTGCCTTGACACCTAGATTTAGACGGCACTACCTCCAAAAGGGTTCAAAATTTAGGCGGTGTTTTTCTAAAATGGGAAATAAACCCTACCTTTCAGAAGAACTTGAGTTAGCATATGTCTGGATATCCTGAAGCTGGATGTCAGTTTTTGTGAGGGGTGAAGCTTCTGGCTGTACTCTCAAAAAACACCGAGTTACTTAGTCCGCCGACACAACGTAAGATTTTTCAAATGCTCGGATTTTTTTTGTTTTTTCTGTTTTTCACCCTCTTTTGCCTACTTGTTTATCTGCCCAAGCGCCAAAAACAAGCCCCTTGGTGGGTGAAGATTGATACTCAAATGCCCCGTTGCACCTACTATTTTGGTCCTTTTGATAATGCTAAAGAAGCCCAGCAAACTAAGCCTGGATTCGTCGAAGATCTCGAAAAAGAAGGAGCTACAGGCATTATGGTTCTAGTTTCGCAGTGTGATCCCCAAACTCTGACGATTTGTGAGGAAGATGAGTGAGAGGTGTCAGGCTTTGCTACTGTGTGGATTGAAGCGCTGGAAACTTACACGATGAAAGATCGACTAATCGGCTGGCTCAACCAGGTGTTAATGCTGAATGTGTTTCTGGTTTTATTGAGCTTTTTTTGGCTAGCTGCTGCTGTGATTGGTCGCTCAGTAGGTGTTCCTTTAGGGCTAGACCTTTGGTATCGTCTTTGGGAACCAGTTTTTTACTCCAGCAATTGGCATTTTGATGGCTGGAGCAATTTTGAGTGGATTAATTAGTTGGGTCAATAAGAGACTCAACCCTAGTTAAGGCTAGTCTGACTTTTGAGGGTTGGCGATGCGAGTTTCAATATCTTCGAGGGTGTTGAGTAGTAAGCGCTTCGCCTCTAATTCCCAACCCCATTTTTGCAGACGGTAAGCAGCAACAGCACCCCCAACGGCGACGAGATAACCGATCCATTGTGACAGAGAAATGGCTCCTAATAAGCCTAATCCAGCCATGCCCCAAAAGGGTAAAGCGATCGTTTGGCGTTGTTCTTCAACTATTTTAGCGATCCCGTCAGATGCTACTAGTTTTAATAAGGCGGCTTTGACTTCTTTTTGTTGGGCAGCGGAGACAGATATGCCGATTTTACGGCGTAATTTTTCCATTTTACGGGCATTGGTGCTGTACTCTGTGAGCTCGTCCTCTGCCATTTTGGTCAGGGCGGTCTAATTGATCCATGTGAGGGTTGAGGGTTCAAGTTTGTAGAATTGACTGCCATCACTTTACCTTCAAAAGCCTTGTGTCTTACCTCCTGATTTAGGTGATTGAAAAAGCGATCACATTTAAACGCTGCAGTCCGCGATGAATTAAATAATTTCATCGTATATTTGAGTGTCTTGATGAATGTGGTCATGATTTTGTTCCTCGTTTTTATTTTCCTTCTCTAATTCTGCTAATTTCTTCTGATCAAGCCTTTGCATTTATCAGTTTTAATCTTTATATAATTTCTTCAAGTGGTTAGGCAAATCTATCTCCTTGGGTTCACAAATTGGAGTAGGTGGAAGACCACTAAGTTCACATAAATCTCTTATCTTCCTGACAAGGATCTGAATTAAAGCACCGTTTTTACCTAGCTCAAAAATGTCATGTTTGTCTAAGACAACGATTAACTTCTGGGTCTTAGCATGAAAAAGCACTTGACGAAGCCGACAATCTCTAATTGAGCGTTGTCTAGGGCTTTCGTTTTGAGGGAATCCAGTTGCCCCATTCAGTGTGAAGAACACTCCAAGACCAACGGTGCTTGAGAGATTTAGCTCCATGAGGCTGCACAATCGCGCAAACTGTTTTTCCGGCAATGCTTTCTTTGTGGCTTTTGCTTCGACTACTAAACCGCGTTGGTTTTCTTTAAGATAGAGCAGATTACAAACATGCAACCAAGCTGGTTGGTCTCCACTGACTAGAAGATCATATTGAGGACCTGCCGACTGAAAACTCTTTATACTTGTGACCCCATTCAATCCATGAAAAGCTAGAAAGGCAATTTGTTCTAGTAGTTCACCGCCCTTTTTACTTTCCGAGAGTGTGGGGACTTTCCAATTGTGTGAACTTTCTGAGCTGATCGAGATAATCTGAAAGTCTTTTATCTGCAATGTACAGATAACTTGCTAGCTTATCTGATGCAGGATCGTTTTTTTGTTAAGAAGCGCTAAAGCCTCAATAACAAATTGAACGAGTTCCTCTTGACTAGCATGATTCAATTAGACAAATTCGATTTGTTGAGTGGACTGTGCCATAACATCAAAAGACAATTCATTGTAGTCTTCGACTATGTTTCCACACAAAGGACAATCCCACGGCAAATCAGGAAAAGCCTTTGCCGTATGAATTGCTCCTGCTGGCACTTCCGGCTCACATTTGTGATAGATGAGAAGTTTATTTTCACAAAGTCTTTCTGTTTCAAGAACAGTTAAGATTGCAAGTGCATCAGGGTATTTCAAACCTAAAAGAATAGCAAGCTGATGTGGCATGGCTTGTGTACCCTGCTTCCTGAAGTGCCTACTAAGTTTAGCCTTCTGTTCGCTAGACAGTAAGTCTAACCGTCCCCTTACAAATGAAGCTGGACATTGCCTTAGCCTCGGAGTCCAAGTTCCTTGAGGAGAAATTTGAGTACACCTGTACTACCTCCATAGTATCTTAAGTGGCACTTTAGGTGCTGAAGAGAATCTTGGGAAGAATCAGGCTTGAGTCCAAAGTAACAGTGTGCTTTGAAAAGATTCTCTAATTTAGCCTTATTGTCTGTGTCCTGAGAATTAGCTTCGCTCAAATTTGGCTTCCTGTCGAGGCTAAATTCATAAGACTTAGTACCCCACTCTTTATAAGAGTACGCAAGAGAGCACTTTCAACGTGACTGATTTGCTCAACATCATCTGGACGTCCAAGTTTTTCCAAGGCAGACTCAGATAGTTTTCGTGCGAGTGCCTGTAATCCCTTAACATTAACATCGGTCACTCCAGAACTATGAGCGTTTAACGCTACCCCATCTGCTTCTGCCCTAATTCGCAAGTGACGCCATCTATAATCAAAATTGTCAAGATATTTGTTCCACATATCAAGTAAAACTAATTGATGAAGATTGGGGTGAACCCAATAACCTTGCAATTGATTGGTCAGCTCATCAAAGAATTTGGGAATATAACGCCAGAAGGGAAACTGCACAGCTTGCTCTGCTTGAGCTTCAGCTTCGGTTATTTCGGTAAATCGGAATCCTTCCCAATGTAAAGCAACGTAATTACGACTAACTTCAGCGATCACAGTCCACCGAATGTCCCGTTGGTCAAGTTGGCTAGCTTCACCGATTCCCCTATAAACGTAGTCAGAGATTTTAGAGATGTGAATGTACCATATCCGACAATTAGTAGAGTCTTTGATTGGACCATGCCAACCCTTTTCTCCAAATTCCCGAAGTAATAGATCAGGAGATTTAAGATTAGGTGTTGCTTCACATTGTCCTTGTTTGAGGCTCAACCATGCCCTTGGTTGTTTCACATACTCAAGCAGAACTTGGTGTGGGGTCAATTGACCTTGTTCAAGAGCATGAGCGACACGTAAAGCAAGGTCTTGCTTCTTTTCCTTGCTGGATGGTGATGGAGGAACTAGATTTCGTAAAGTCGTAACATTGAACTCGCAGCTAGACAAGAATTGGGTACAGAATTCAATGCCTGAAGGAAAGCCATTATCCACAAAGGCATTAGGACTCATAATATTTATTGTTATTTGCGTGACATAAATCGTGCTTCAAGGAAATAAAATCACAGGTAGTAGAACCTGAGAAGAACAATCCTCAACACAGCATAACGTTAGTGTAATAATTTGAACATCTATCAAGTGATTGCCCAATAAAACAGAGAGAAGCAGCTATGAATCTTGATTTCTCTTTTCACTCATTCATGAAAAAAGTGAGCGCTCTATCTGCGGGCTGCCGTCCCCTCTCAGTTATCGCTTTTTCCCTTACCCCAATGCAGATGGAATAATAAAACAATAACCCTCCAAACCTAAATTACTTCTACTCTGGAAAACTGGAGACTAAAATGACCTCAGCAACCATCGCAACACCCAGAAAAGAATCACCCCTTTTGTTTGAAGGAATGACCTGGAGAGAGTTCAAAGCAGTTGAGCAATTGTTAGACCGTCCAGGATATCGGTTGTCTTTCCTGGATGGAATTCTGGAGATACGAAGAATGCCTGGAGAACCCCACGAAACTGTTAAAAAGAGGATTGCTGCATTGTTGGAGCTTTACCTGCTCATGGCAGGGTTTGACTTTACTCCAACTGGCTCAATGACTTTGGAAAGTGAATCAGTCACTGTCAAGCGAGAGGCGGATGAATCTTATAAACTTGCTCCTGGTCGTATGCTACCCGATTTAGCGATCGAGGTGGTGTTTTCCAGTGGCGGCATCAACAAGCTGGAAGCATACAAGCGGCTAAAAATCAAGGAAGTGTGGTTTTGGGAAGATGGAGTGTTAGAGGTCTATCACCTGCGGGGAGAGGGCAATACACTTGACTATGAAAAGGTTTCTAGTAGTGAAGAGGTCAAAGGAATTGATCTAGATTTGTTCTTGCGTTGCATCAATATGGTAAACCATGTGGAGGCGCTCAAGACTTTTCAACAGTCACTCCAGAAATAGCTACTGAGGGCATCCAAAAAGCGATCGCTTTTTCCTTTTTCCTAAAGCGGAATCCAATCCAACCTATCTAGCCATTCTTCAGCTTCAGAAGCCTCCCAAACCAAAAAAAGCTCTCTTACTAACTGCCCTATTTGTGTTTCGGGACGCACCCATAATAGTCCCCAAATGTGTCCACCATCGCGATAATGTACTTCCAAATGCTCCGGCATACTACTACGATTGTCTGTTATTAAGAGTCGTTGCGATAACTCCAAATAATGCAATATCTCTGGATCAAGTGTTCCCCGTGGCGGTGCATCAGTCTCACCTACGTGCAAGATATCTATATCTGGATTAAGACGAAGCACAGCTACCTTGATTCGAGGCGATAAATTCTCATCAAGCAAAAAACGCACCTTCACAAAAGATTTCCTTGCTCCTGAAGACGTTGAGCTTTCAATGCTTTCAGACGTTGCGCCACAGGTGAAGGATTGGCTAAAGATGCCTGATAACGTTGTTCACGCCACTTCGCCAAGCGCCAGAGATAAGCATCAACCTCAGCACGATTATGCAAATAATAAGTAATAGTCGCGTGAACTTTCTCTAAGCTTAGAGTATGTAAATTAGCAACAATTTCCTCAGGAGAATATCCCTTCAAATAATACTCAATTACATGATCGATACCAATCCGATGTCCTTTGATGCGGATGTCATCAGGTGATAAGAAATCGAAATAATCTTCTAATTGCATCGGTCTATCTGTAGACTAACGTTTTAATACCATTTTACCTTCAGATAGTAATATCGCCTAATCTTTCGCTCTTCTGCAACTATGTCAAATCAGGATAGTCAACTAGCTTATCTCAAATTAATTGAGCAATTGCTCGATCGCAAATTACCAACTGTTTCCACTTATGAATAACTCATTGCAGGCATATTTTGTCCAGATGCCGCCTGATGAAGAGGTTGATTTTGAAGTTGCCATAACTAGAGATTCAGCTAGGGTATTTTTCTTGACTGCGCTTTCAGATTTAGAGCCCCCTGATCAAGCTGAGGAGGGCTAAAATCCCCTTCTTTTCCTCTCAATCAAGAGGTAGATTATTGATCTCCACAGGTTCCACTGCCTCTGCTAATTCATAGCCAAAAACGCGAGAATAAAAGTAAAACTCGCCATCTAATGCCCGTTTAATATTCTCAGCTCGACGAAACCCGTGTTGCTCTCCTGCAAATGCCACATATGCTACGGGTAAGCCTTTGGCTTTTAGAGCTTCCACCATGATTTCGGCTTGGTTGGGTGGCACAATTTTATCTTCAAGTCCTTGGAAGAAGATCACGGGGCAGGAAAGTTGATCAGTAAAATAAATAGGCGATCGCATTTCATAAATATCCTTACGCTCTGGATATGCACCAATCAATCCATCCAAATAGCGTGACTCAAATTTATGAGTATCCGTCGCCAAAGCCTCTAAATCACTGACACCGTAATGACTTGCGCCTGCTTTGAAGACATCGCGGAAGGTGAGGGCGCAAAGCGTAGTATAACCTCCAGCACTACCACCTGCGATCGCTAATCTTTCACCATCAACCAACCCCCCTTCAGCCAAATACTTCGCCCCATTAGCACAATCATCAACATCAACAATTCCCCAATTTTGATTTAGCCTTTGACGATACTCTCGCCCATAGCCAGTACTACCACCATAATTAACATCCAAAAAAGCAAAACCACGACTTGTCCAGTATTGAATTTTTAAGTTAAAAGTGCTAGAAGCCGATGCCGTTGGTCCACCATGACTTTTAACTAAAAGCGGTGATTTTTCGCCAGTTGGTGAAATGTAGTCTTGGTTTTGTGGTGGGTAAAAAAAGGCATAAGCGATTAGATTATTTTCCGTAGGAAAGGCAATAGATTGTGGTGTTGAAAGATATCCCGACTCAATCTGCAACTCACTTGAACGACGCAACACATCCATCTGTTTTGTCACTAAATCCATCTGCACAATTGCCGTTGTTTCAATTGCTGAACCCGCCAAGAAAACAGCACGGTTACTCGCAACTTGCAGCGAAGAAATATCAGTAAATGATGTTTCAATTACCTCTAATTGTTTAATTTCGAGGTCAAGACTTGCCAAATACCAAAGTCCTTTTTGGGTATATGTGCAAATGATCCGATTTGCCGACTCAAAGCCATAGGTAGACATCCCAAACACCCACTGAGGCAGTCCAAACTCAGCCTCCATCGGGTATAGCGGCTCAATTACCCCAATCCCGCTGGTTAAAGGCGGTAACCAGCGGTAGAGGTTCCACCAGTTAGTACGATCAGAAACAAAGTACAACACACCATCAGGCGACCACTCTGGCTGAAAAATTGATTCCTCAACACCGCCAGCAATGCATTTAGCTTGGGTTAAACTGTCATTTTGATCAAATTGAGTAACCCAGAGTTGAGTGCTGTCCCAGGGCATATTAGGATGGCTCCAACTAATCCAAGCTAGTTGAGAATTGTCAGGACTCAGACGTGGTGAGGCGTAAAAATCATTACCAGAAGCTAAGATTTGGATGTCTTCACCATTATTGAGGTTAATGCTGACTATGGTGTTGACGGGTTCGCTAGTTGAGTGGGAATGGTCTTCGCAAACGCAGATTAGGCGTTGCCGTTGCCGGTCAACTACCATGTCTGCATAACGGCAACCCCTCGGTTCCCGTAGGGGCAGTGCCCCCGTGCCTGCCCCTTCCGTGCCTATTTTATACAAACCTTGATCGGCATAATTAGAGAAGTAAATGCCATCTTTTACCGTAAATGAACCACCACCATACTCGTGAACACGAGTCCGAACATTAAAAGGGAGAGGTGTAACATCTGAGATTTGACCATCCGGTGTATACCGTACAATTACACTACGTCCTGCTTCCGATGGTCGTCCTTCAATCCAGTAGACATCATCACCATCAACAGCAATCTGCCCCAAACCGATTGTACCAGCGACAATTAAATCGGCAGTGATGGGGGATTTCCAGGAACCATAGGGTACAACTTGCGCTTTGGTCATGCTTACTTCCTCGTTTTGGCAATTTTATCCTGAAAGATTGACTGTTATTAATTTATTCGTAATCATGGTTATTTTGGCGTTGCTGATTTTAAGTATGAATATCAAACTTTTACTATTTGTAGAGACGTACCCTAGGCTAACGCCTCGCTATCGCTAACGGGAATGCTAGCGCGAACCGACGGAACGTCTCTACGATCAAATTAAAGGATTTCATACCCCAATTCAGCAACGCCGTTATTTTATTGTAATGATCATCTCTGCACCTTTGACTCTAGTTGTGGTTGCCTAGGTAAGGGATTGCCCAACTAAGGATATGTGAGGTGAAATACATTTAGATAATAACTAAAATTTTATCTAATTAACTTAATTGACTAGAGAAATCTCCCTATTAACAGATCCATTTTAGTAATTACTTTTTCTTCAAATCTCTTCTAAAATTCCTGATATCAACAGTCGTAACATACTCAACCAGATAACTCAATAACCTATAGGTTCCATGTTTGATAATCTCAAGCGCATCACCACTAAAATTGCTGGTAAGGTTCCTTTAAGAACTGTTATTATCGCCCCCTTTGTTTTGCAAATTGTAGGGACAGTGGGATTAGTTGGGTATCTCTGTTTTACAAATGGACAAAAGGCGGTTGAAGATTTAGCTGATCAGTTAATCGATCAGGTGGGTGAGCAAGTTGAGCAAAATCTGCAACATTACCTAGATGTTCCCCAGAAAATTAATGCAAGTCGAGCTGCAGCTATTCACAGAAGCATCTTGAACTGGAAAGATGTTTCTGTCCTAGAAAGTTACTTCGCAGAGCAACTGAAAATTTATCCTACCGCAAGTAGTATTGCCATTGCTACTGAGAAAAAAGAATTTCTTGCTGTTGAAAGATTGTTGACAACCGACTCTTTGGTAATCCGAGTCCAGAACCAATCAACAAATAATGCTTTTCATTACTATGCTGCCGATCGCCAAGGCAAGCGACAAAAGCTCACAAAAATTAGAAAAGACTTCGATCCCCACAACGATCCACCTCATGGAAAACCCTGGTATCGAGAGGCAAAACAAGCCAATCGTTCGATTTGGCTTCCCGTCGTTTCACTCTCGCAGGGAGTTGATAATCCCGTGTTAATGATCGTTAATTTTTCACCTTTTCAAGACCAAAATGGCACTTTTCAAGGGATTTTGGGCTCAACTGTTTTTATGCCTCAATTTGCTAGTTTTCTGGCAAGTTTAAAAATTGGACTTACAGGGCAAACATTCATTATTGATCATAAGGGATTACTAATTGCTAGTTCCACAGGTGAAACGCCTTTTAAGCAGACTTTGGATGCAAATCACCTGCAAAATTTGAATCCTCAAGATTGGCGATTGCCGGCTCGTAATAGTAAGAATACTTTAACTCAAGAGTCAGTGAATTTTCTGTTGAGTCGATTTAGTAATTTCAGTCAAATCACGCAAAAGGAAAAATTTGCTTTCAACTATCGTCAAAATCGCCACTTTTTGCGCGTGACTCCTATCCAAAAAGAATCTGAGTTGGAATGGCTCATTGTTACAGTTGTGCCAGAGTCTGATTTCATGGGGCAAATTTACGCTCACACTAAGATTATTATCCTATTGTGCCTAACAGCTTTGCTTGGCTCTATAGGGATTGGTCTGATTACGGCGAGTTGGATTATTAAGCCAATCCTACAATTAAATACTGCTGCTGAAGAAATTGCTAAAGGGGAATGGCATAAAACTGTAAAAAGCGATCGCTCTGATGAATTAGGACAATTGGCAGCATCATTTAATACTATGGCAGAACAATTGCAAAAGTCTTTTGCCGCACTTCAAGAGAGTGAGAATCGCTTAACTCAGTTTTTAGAAGCCTTACCTGTGGGAGTAGCGGTTCATGATGTTTTTGGCAAAGTAAGATATGCCAATCCGGCAGCAAAGCAACTATTGGGTATCGACAATTTACCCAATGCCAAACCTGAGCAATTGGCGGAGACTTATCAAGTTTATCGCAGCGGGACTAAGCAGCTATACCCCGTGGAGGAGATGCCATCTATGCAAGCGTTGTTGGGGGAAAGCTGCACGACTGAAGATATGGAATTGCATCGCTTTGATGCCGAAGACAGTTCACTTTGCGACCATCGTATTGTCCCTCTAGAGGTATGGGCAACTCCGATTTATGATGAGACTGGTCAAATTGTCTCAGCAATCGCGGCTTTTACTGATATTACTGAACGAAAACAAGCTCAGAAAGTTTTGGCTGACTATAACGAAACTTTAGAGCACCAAGTTATCGAACGGACAGCGGCTTTACGAGAAAGCGAACACAGGATATCTACATTACTTGATAACTTGCCAGGTTATGTCTATCGTGTTGCCAATGATCTGGATTATACTCCTCAATTTATCAGTGAAGGCGTGTTTTTAGTAACAGGATATCGGCAGGAAGAATATCTAATTGATCGTACTATTTCTTGTGGAAAAGAAATCTACTCAGCAGATGTTGATCCAGTTTGGGAAATGGTTCAAAGTGCCATTGCCGCAAGGCAACCTTATGAGTGTGAATATCGAATTATTACCAAATTAGGTACTCAAAAATGGGTCTGGGAACGCGGACGAGGTATTTATGGACAAAATGAAGAGTTGCTCTTTCTAGAAGGCTTTGTTACAGATATCACAGTTCGTAAACTTGCCGAACAGTCTCTACGACAATTAACCCAGATTGAACAAGAAAAGTCACAAGAACTAGAATGCACTTTAAGAGAATTAAGAAAAACCCAATCCCAACTAGTTCAAGCCGAAAAAATGTCAAGTTTAGGGCAAATGGTTGCAGGTATTGCCCACGAAATCAACAATCCGGTCAGCTTTATTTACGGCAATCTTACACCTGCTCGTCAATACCATCAAGACTTACTTAGTTTGGTAGAAGCTTATCAACAAACTTACCCCAATCCTACACCACAGATTCAACTACTAGCAAAAGAAATTGATTTGGATTTTGTAATAGAAGATTGGTCAAAACTCATGAATTCAATGCAAATAGGAGCTGAACGCATTGGTGAAATTGTCCGTAGCTTGCAAAACTTTTCTAGGTTAGATGAAAAGGATCTAAAACCTGTTGATATTCATGAAGGTATTGATAATACTCTCTTGATTGTGCAGCACCGACTAAAAGCACATAGTAATAAACCTGAGATTCAAGTGAATAAAGATTATGGCAAACTACCACTTGTCACCTGCTATGCTAATCAGTTAAATCAGGTATTCATGAACTTACTAAATAACGCTATTGATGCCTTAAAAAATAAATCTTATCCAAGACTAATTACTATCCGTACTTCTTTAGTCCTTGGAAAAGAACCAAAATCAAACTCAATCATGATTCGCATTACTGATAATGGTTCTGGTATCAGTGAGGAAGTTATGAATCAAATCTTTGACCCCTTTTTTACAACTAAACCTGTAGGAAGTGGTACAGGTTTGGGTTTAGCGATTTCCTATCAAATTATTGTAGACAAACATCAAGGTCAAATCCATTGCGTTTCAGATCTTGGACAAGGAACAGAGTTTGTTGTAGAGATTCCAGTAAGATCAATAAGTCGCACCAATAATTAATAGATATGCTGAATATTGAGGTTCGCTCAGTTCAGAATAAACAAGAACTAGATGCTCTATATTATCAACGTTGGCTTGTCCTCAGATCACCTTTAAACATGGAAAAAGGCACAGAAAAAGATAAGCACGATGATAGTGCTTTTCATCTAGTTGCTATCTGTAATGACCAAGTTATTGGTTCAGCAAGGCTGCGGGAGTTGTCAACAGACTTAGCGAGTATCGCCTATGTTGCAGTTAGTTCAGAATTTCAAAACCAAGGAATTGGAACAAAGTTAGTCAAGAAATTGATAGAAAAAGCACAAGAGAAAAATTTTAAATGTCTAAGATTAATGAGTAGACTTCATGCTTTAGGCTTCTACAAACGACTCGGGTTCGTAGAGCAAGGTGTTTCCTTTAATTATCTTGACAGCCCTCATATCTTTATGTATGCAAATACGCCTTTTCTCTGAATAAACACGAGTATTTTCTACTGAGTATTTAACAAACTCAGACTCCTGAGTAGCACAACAAGAACCTCTCAAATGCAGAGTTTTGTTCGCATTTTTAACTAATTCTGCATGGCAACTATAGATAGAGTTGTCATGTTTTTGAAAGGTTAGTTTTGCTTGAAGCATAAGATCAGAATTCTGGATCAACTTACTCGAAACTTTATAGTTAAACCAATCCCATCCATACTGAAGCATTAGTTCTCGTTCCAAAACCTGAATTGGATTCGGTAGAATTCCCCAACCTCGATAAACTTTATTCAAGCATTTAATGTCACCAGTTCGTGTTAAAATTGATTGGAAAGATTCTGAATTAAGAACACCATAATATCTGCCATCAGGGAAATCTATTGCCGTTGGTGCAAACCGATGTCCTCCGAAATGACTTGATTTCCATATCCTAACATTACTTAAATTCAAATTAATAACTGTGGCTACGGCTTGGGTGTAAAATGGATTACCATACTTAGCACAACACTTATCATGACTACCATGAGTACAAATTAAAATATCTCTTGCTTCATTAATCTCTTGCTGGCAATTTAAAGTCTCGCCTGATAAATAGCTTCTGATAACTGCTGCTACCTGCTCGATTTCTCCAAGATTAAACTCTTGCTTGTCATAACCTTTAGAAAGCTCTTCTTTAATTTGCTCATAAATCAAAACTTTTATTGAATTGTTATTTTTAGATTGATTGGAAGCAATTAAGAGAAATCTTAGGGAAATCTTGTTTTGTTTAACTTCCTCGACCAAAATTTTCAAATTATCTGGAATTAAAGGAGAATCAAATGCCTCCGATGTCCAGGGAAGCGGACACTCAATTAATACATAAGTTTGGTAATTAGTACCACTTCCAATAATATCTTCTTCCGCTTGTCGGGAAGATTCGGAGCAAAAAAAATTGGGCATAATTATCCGTTAAAATTAGCTCTAAATTTCTCTTAATTAATGGTAGTTTCAACAAAAAGCAGCCCTTCAGTTACCAAACGAGTTAGAAGAGGAACAAAATCAATTTCCCAGTCAAAATCAGGCAACCAATTGATTAGATCATTTCCTGTAAAAACCTCTCCAGCAAAGAGGTTTTTTAGAAGATACTCAGGTACACCTCTGAGCATAACTTCCTTTCCGGACATAAGAACTTGATAACCACTGCCATCTGAAATTTCAGAAATTTTAACTTTTTGAAACTTGACACTTTTAAACTTTGTCTCAATACCCAAAGGAAAGATGCTAAATCCCGCTTGAAAAGGCAAAGCATACCGCTCTCTTGGCTTACCGAAGCTATCAAGATAGTTGATGTACTGATCAGTAATATTTGTTTCTTCTAGGTTTTGATTTAAATTTTTAATTAAACTGTTTATATGAGAATTTATTGCGTCTGCTTCTATAGGTAATGGCAGACTTTGACGCCACTCTTCTTTTTTTCTTAACTCATTAACTAACCACTCAATAAAATCAATACCCGTTTTATTATGTACTCCCAAGGTTAAATGTAAAGATGGTTGATCTAGTGCAACTGCATAATGCCAATGTCCTCGTGGAATGTAAAGAACATCACCAGGATTCAAGATACAACTAAGATAAGGTTCTCGATTTGGAGGTGTTAGAGACTCTGATTTTTGTTCAGGTAATGGGTATTTGTTCGTATTTGTAAATACACACCATTTTTTGCTGCCGTCTACTTGTAATATAAAAACTTCATGAGTGTCGTAGTGAGATGAGAAACCTTGTTTTCCTGGCCAGGAACAGTAAGCATTTACTTGTGTACCATAACCTAAACTATATTTAACCTCTGCCGTAAATGTGGCAATTTCTGGAATTAGTTTATGCACACCATTAATTATTAAAGTTGCTCCTTCTTGGCACAACTTAATCAGATTGGCATTAGCACTTTCATCCAGAACCTTTTCATCTAACACTAACCGGAGTTCCGGATATTCAAACTCATGGAAATTTAAAAGATAAGAAAGTTTTTCCCAGGAAAATAACTGGTTAAATTTTTTTTCTCCATCATTGGGTATGTAAACAGCTTCATTTGCCCAATTCTGTTTTAAGAATTTTTCTCTACTATATGGTCTTAATAGATTTGATAGAGCATCCATAATTAATAAAGTTTATCAATAATTTTTAGTCAAAAGAGACTGTATCAGGAGTTAAGGCAAACTTTCTACCTGATATATCCTGATACAAAGTCTCACAGAAAACAAAAATCAACTATTCGTTACTAATGTCACCTCCGTCAGCGTCAGCGCTCAACTGCAACAGGGAGTTTTTGCTGGTAGTTTGTGGTGCAACGTTTTTGACTTCGATTTGAATCTTGCTGGCACGAGATTGTTTTAGTTCTGAGGCTTTGATTTGATCTGACATACATTTTCTCCAAATTATAGAGTCACCCATTAATCTCATCTCACCAAAGAGGCGATCGCTTTTTTGACTTGATTAAGATTCTCAATACTGTAACCTGAAGTCAATACAAATGGCAAGTAATTGCTACAAGTTCTCAGCTATTTTGCACCAATAGAGACCCACCTCCGTCATGAGTTTAGGCTCAAACTTCTTACAGATCTTAGTTTTCACGGTTTTGTAGCAATCCTAGAAAACGTTAATAATCAGCTTTCTTCCAGAATTGAACAACTTCATTTGCTTCCTGCTGCCGAGCTAATCTTAAAATGTTCTGAGGTTAGCTCTAAACCTTCATTTCGTTAAGTTTTGCACGAATCATTTCAATACGTTTACGATTTACGCCCAAGTCCGACTCTCCCAAACGCGAGGCAGAACGAACTTGGATAACCTTAGCATTGTCATCAATCAAAAATTCCACATCATCGACAAACCCCATCAGCTTGCTCGTGAATTCTGCATACAGATAATTATCAGTTTCGGTAATAATTTTGGTTTTCTCCATATCTCCAATCAGCGTTTTAAGTCTCGCCATTGCTGCAGTAGATGTGGAGTTGTAAGCTAAAGGAGCAATTTTTGATTGAGCATCTAAACTTTGAGAATTGACACAGTTGGGAGTACCAGGACAAGCGGCTAATTTCCCTGATTGAATGCCAATATTCGTAGGTCTTGTTCCAGCAAACATCTTTCCTCCTGATAAATTATGGATTGTACCTATCGCCAAGGTAACGACTAAAACTAAAGTAATACCAGTAATCACGGCGATTTTAAAGCTGGCTCGTTTTTGAACTTCTACACTCATACTTTTGCTTTCGATGCGGTACTTCTGACCTTAACCTATGGCTTTTGTCTCTAGCGAGAGGAAAAGAGGGGTCAGACCCACCCCCCCGCTCTTGCTTAAACGAATCATAGTTAGAGTTGACGATTTATTTCAAAATATGTCAGTCCAACTTCGACTTTTACCAGGTGCTATCTCTGACCTATTTGCTGAATCCAGCAATTCTAAC
This sequence comes from Himalopsyche tibetana, assembly GCA_030503985.1. NCBI lineage: Eukaryota > Metazoa > Arthropoda > Insecta > Trichoptera > Rhyacophilidae > Himalopsyche > Himalopsyche tibetana. Next base: position 18,395 of record JAPJYX010000257.1, read on the forward strand.
CAAATTACCCTAGCGGATCGCTATGGACTACTGGCAGCGTTGCTAGAAGACTCAATTTCTGAAGAAGAAAGAGCCTCCATCGATAGAATGTTGTATTCCCTGCACCGACGAAGAATGCGAGTCGTCGGCGAAATCTCAGCGCTGTCTTATAAGTCAGCCGCTAACCTTGCGGCTACAACACCTAGCAAAGTAATTAAAAGACATCAATCACAGGCAAATACCATCTGAGGTGCCAGGATGCGCCCATTTTCTGAGTCCGTCATCTGACCAATGCCTAAAAAATCTCCGTTTTCGTGGTGAATCCGTAAGGCGCTATTGGGGGCATTGCTCAGGCTATCATTCCAGGAGAGACGCTGCCCCAAACACCAGCGATGGGCGTCTCCCGGTGACAGGGCAATCGCTTCGAGATGCTCTAATGCCACAAGGGGAGGCACTGGTTGAAAAGTTTCTTGCTGTAATTGCTGTTCTAATTCCTCTAAGGTGAGACTATCAGCTAAGGCAAAACCGCTGCTTTGGGTACGGGTGAGGGCAGCAAGGACGCCCCCAGTATTCAGGGATACACCTAAATCCCGTGCGATCGCTCTAATATACGTTCCAGGACCACAAGCGATCGCTAAATCAATTTCGGGAAACTCTCCAGGACGCCAAGCTAAAACCTCAATCTTGTAGATTTCCACCTCTCGCACAGGCACTTCCACCTCAACACCTGCCCTCGCTAAATCATATAATCGTTGCCCTTTGACCTGAATGGCACTATAAATTGGCGGTATTTGCTGAATTTTTCCCACAAAAAGCGGCAGCAGAAGTTTGATATTCTCCAACATCAACTCAGACGCTGACTGCGTGGCAACAACTTCCCCTTCCAAGTCATCCGTCGTTGTCCTAACTCCCAATCGAATCGTAGCGTTGTAGGCTTTATCCTGCTGCATATACTGTAATAAGCGAGTTGCCTTACCCAGGGCAATCGGTAAAACCCCCGTCGCGGTAGGATCTAAAGTCCCTCCATGTCCTACCCGCTTCAGACGCACCAAACGACGAACCCTAGCGATGCAGTCGTGGGAGGTTAACCCAAATGGCTTATTTAAATTCAAAAAACCTTGCACCATTAGAATCATCTGCCACAAAAAGTTAAACAAATTTTATGGCATTCAAACCAAATTTTTGATAAAGTTTGAATAGTTCTTTTAACTTGCTCGCAGTGTTTTCAGTGACTCTTCAACATGACCTTTAAAGTTGAACTGGGAATTAAAAATATGCTGCACAATTCCATTTTGAGCAATCACATAAGTAACACGACCAGGCAAAAGCCCTAAAGTTGCAGGCACACCATAAAGCTTACGGACCTGCTTGCCAGTATCACTCAACAGCGTAAAAGGCAGTTGGTATTTTGCCGCAAATTTTTGATGAGAGTCTGGTGAGTCGTCACTAATGCCAATCACCTCAGCACCAGCGTCTCGAAAGACTTCATAACTATCACGAAAAGCACAAGCTTCCTTGGTACATCCGGGCGTATCATCTTTGGGATAAAAATACAAAACGACACTTTTTTTGCCAAGGAAATCCTTCAGACTGACAGATGATCCAGACTGAGAAAGTAGGGTGAAATCGGGCGCGGTATCTCCAATTTTGACTGACATATCTACGTACTTACTTTTAAATTCTGGGTCTAATATTAACTGTTTTTTGGGTAATTTTCTAAGGTTTTGGGGAAGGATTCGGCTGTGGATTTTGATTTGCCTGTTGAAGTTGTGCTTCTGTTAAGGACTGGATCAGTTTTAATGGTAGAGTATCTCGACTGATAAATTGAGCATAAGCAGCGTTAAGATAAGCTTGATAACTAGAGTCATTAGCGATGTAAGTCTTAAAAAAAGCCACACTCAAAGCTTTCATATAGTCTCGTGCTACTTCTGGAAAAGGACCAATCGCACTCGGTGGTATAGGTATCGCCCCAGTGGTGTCTACCAGTGTCGAGAAGTGGGTTCCGCCTTTAATTAAGGCTAAATATTTGTCAGGAGTCTTGAGCCAGGTGAAGGGTTGAATTTGTTCTGGCAAAGCAGGGGCAACGGTATCGTCACTGCCAGAAACTAACATTATTGGCGTTTTAATTTGACCAAATTGAGCTTGTCCAAAAATACTACTACCGATGGGGTTAATTGCAATTGCGCCTTTGATTCTGGCATCTTGTAATTCATTATTAAAAGGCTGCTCTAAAGCACGACACTGAACCAGTAGTGATAAATTTAAAGAATCATTAGAAGGAGTACAATCTTTTTCTAATTGTTGATAGTTGATTTTTGCCCCAACTAAAGCTAAAGAAGTGTAACCACCCAAAGATTGCCCCAAAATGCCAACTTGTTGAAGATTGAGACGGCTGCCAAACTCACGTTTCAATTCATCTAGCATAAACTTAATATCTAACGGTCTGTCAGCCAACTCAGTTGGGGTGGTGACTTGATTTGCCAAACCATTAACTAATGCCTGAATTTGTTGAGCATTACTGCCTGGATGTTCTGGGACAGCGACGGCAAACCCATAAGAGGCAAGATGTGCCGCTAAATAACTAAAGGTTTGGCGATCGCTTCCTAATCCGTGAGAAATTATAATTACAGGTGCTAAACCATTGGAGTTTGGCAAATAAAGATCAACCGGAAACGTCCTACTTCGACGCAGATCATTAAGTGTAAATGATTGCTTTACATAGCCGACTTGTCCTGGTTGCAGCAAATCAGCAAGGCGAGAAAATCGCGACTGCATCGGAGATGATAACAAAGTTGAGGCTTGAGGTGGTGTCTGAGTAGTGATTTCCTGGCTGGCTTGTTGTTCGACAGCATTAATAGCTACCCCAGTTTGACGTACTAAGTTAGACAAAGACTCAATCACCTGAAAGCCACGTTGGGAGTCTACCCGGATGCCATAGGTGGGAAACTCACGGAGGATATTCAACAACGTTAAACCTTCTGGACGCGCGGCTGCTTTAATTAAAGAGGCACGAATTGCATAAAATCCTGGTTGACGAGCTTTAGTTTGAATAATTTCGCCAATACGATTGAGGATAATTTCGCCTTGGGTAGAATAGAGAAATTGTGCGATCGCAACTGGTGTAACATCAACACGAGTTACTAGAATTTTTCGCAGTTGTACGAGCTGTTGTGGGGTAAGATATCCTGCATAAAAACTGAGTTCTTGGTCAACTTTACCCTCTGTAGCGTACAGTTCCAAAGAAGCGATCGGCAAAGAAACTTCCAAAGGACCATAAGAAATATAAATTTCCTGTGCACCCTGGACTGGACTAGGCACGATGATTGGCGCACACAACAACCCCAAATTTAGCAGCGCAATTCCCAAGCAAGTTGGTAAACTTCTAACTTTAAGCTTAAAAATCTGAGGTACAACCTCGGAAGTGCAATCTCTGAGGGCAGAATTTTTTATTCCGAAATCACGCTGGCTTAGTCCAGATCTACTGTTCATTCTACTCGTTACACCTCTATGGCTGCAGAACTCAAAATTAAATAATAGCTTTTAAATGATTTTACTATTTTGGTTTTTATTGTTTAATTTATTGAGCAATACATTATTACCTTAAAATTATTTGTTAAAACTTGGCAAAATAGCTTGAGCAGTTTAAGTTAGATCCGCGAGCCTAAAAATATTTAAAACTATACTAAAAATAATATCGATACCATAGAAAAAATTGAGATAATTTTATAAAAATCTGATAAGTTTTTGTATACAGTGTTGCTTAACAGCAATAGTCAAGTAATGACAAGCAAAATAATGCCTGGGCAAAAGAGCAGATTATTTTCTCGTCAACAGATATATTTCAAT
>JAPJYX010000258.1:0-12411 GCA_030503985.1 Himalopsyche tibetana
CATAATACTGAAGCACCTCCTCAGTAGTCCCATTCGGCTTCTTAAACTCCTTCCACCGCGAACTATAAACCACCCCATCCTGATTAAGCCGTTCACACCGCACCTTCTGTCCATTAGGCATAACCTCACCCTCTAAGAGTGACGCTTGTGCAGCTTGATGCTGCTTAGTGACGCTTACAGTGACGCTTTCTAACCCAGGCTCAGAGCCAGAAGTGCTGCTTATGCAGCTTACCTCCACCTCCACTTCTACTTTTTCCATTTCTTCGAGAACTTCAAACACGTTCATCTGTACTTCTTCAACTGTTTCTAAATTATCTTGGTTAAGACTAGGGATAAGCGTCACAAGCGACACTTCCGGCTCAGAGCCAGAGTTTAAAGGGTGTGACGCTTCACTTTTAGAAGCGTCATAAGCGTCATAAGCGTCATAAGCGTCACCCTCCAACCGGAACCGCAAACCCTGAATAAACCGTCCCTTACTCGAACGAGATCCTGAAACCGCCAGCCCCAGCTTGATACTGCACAGCTCGATTAAATCTGGAGTAAACTTATGAATCGACTTAGCCGCCAAACCAGACTCCTTGCAATACTCCTGATAAGCCTGATACAACACCGAAGTCGAAGTCTTAACACCAGCATCGAAAATCAACCGCTCATCATAAAACGCCGCAATCGAATCAGTGCGAGTCGTCAGATCCCACTCAGTCTCCCGCACCTGAGCAACATTGTTACTCAACAGAATCGACTTCACCCAATCCCTGTCTAGCGACAACAGGTAAGAAGTAAAAGCAGGTAAATCCGCCGTAAACTCCGCCTCCAAATCCCGCCGCTCATGTATGGGTACCTGATACTTAAACGGAATCGTAATCAACCGCCGCGATAACCCATAACTACTATCACCAAGGAAGATGGGATCGTTACTCGCAATCGCCACCATCCCCTCATAGCGGAACTTAAACGCATCCTTACCCTTCTTCTCCCCCCGAATCGAATCCCCCCCAGTAATCGACTTAAACCGCGACAACCCACCAACTCGCTTATCCTCATCAGGACAAATAATCAACCGCTTCTTATAAATATTTGCCACCTCAAACTGGTTATCACAAAGATCGTGCAGCGTAGTACTATGAGTATTCAGATCTCCCACTAACATCTCTAGCAGGCGCAGGAACGACCCCTTACCATTCCCACCATTACCTACGAGGTAAATTGCCTTTTGGAGGTCACAGCGACCTAATAAGACCGCATTGGCACTAGCAATTAAGATGTTCTTCAGTTGCTGATTCCCCTTAGTAACCTGATCCAGGAAAGTATCGATATTGCGATATTCCAAACCTAAAATACTGGGATATTCACGGGGGAGCTTCCAAGTCAGGAGAAAATCAGGAGCATGAGGGAGCAATTTATGATTGACTACATCCCACACGCCATTTTTAAAGGGGATGTACTCAACACCCCGACACTTCATCCCATTTGGGTTGTAACAGCTTCCACTTAGCAACCCGAATCACATTATCGATATAGCTAGGGATATTGTCAGGGACATCCAAACAGACGCGCTCGTAGAAATACCGCTCGATTTCTTCAATCGTCTTCTCCTCCCATACACCATCGCTATAAACCCGCCACATTTTCCCGCTGACATCGTACAAAACTTTACCTACTAGTTCCTTAGCAATCTTCTCGGCGATAGTATTAGGAGCGGGTTTCTGCTTGAAATTAGGTGGCTCTCCAGTTAATGGTTCGCGATTAGTAATCGCCAGTTCTAAGGCTTCCACTCCACACTCGGCGATAAGATCGTCTAAACCTTTATATTCAGCATCCCAGACGACAGAATAAGGTTGAGACTGACGCTCGATTAAACATTTAGCCAAGGCGGAGCGAGATTGAATGACAGCGCGGTTGGTGGCGGCTTTCTTATCTCTGTCTAGTGCGATATTAATAATGCGCTCTGGGGTAGCGATAACAGAGAGTGTCTGACTGAGCCGATGTTGTTTAGTTTTACCATTCTCGTCTTTGAGGCTATCTGTCCAATTCCAGAGTCCAGTTAGTCCAACGGCGGGAAATCCTTGACTGATGGCGGCGAGGGCTTTCTTTGCTCCTTCTGTGAAGATAATGGGGAGATTATGTTCGATTACCCACAGCCAAAAGCCTGGTGCTACGGCAGCGGGATTGTTAAGAATTATGTTTGATGGTAAAGCTATGTTAAATCTGTCGCTAATGATTTGCCAAACCCGATAGGTAACGGCGGGATAAATGGCTTGGGGGGGAACTTGACGGGGATTTTCGTATTTGCGCTCACTAGAGAGGGGGCGATCTGGTTTAAAGCTGAGACATTCGGTTTGTTCGCCAGTGAGGGGATCTACGCCGTAGAAGGCTAGTCCGCCCTGTCTGACGTGCTGGAGGGGGCGGGTAAATCTTTCTCGCGCTACGCCTGTGTTGGTACGATCTGTGGGGTTTAGTCCCCAAAGTAGGGCACTAATGGCGCGATCTCCTTCGAGATTGGTGATATTGAGGAGGATTAGTTCGGGATCTATGGCACTGGCTTTAAATTCTTCAATTTGGTGGGGTTGGTAATGTTGTTCTAGGTTGGCGTAGCTGAGTCGGTCTACGATGTGGTAGGAGTTAGTCTTAGTCTGGGTTTGGTTGTAGTTGTTGGATAGATATGTCATGGATATGCTCCTGATGTAGTGGAGCCGTCACCGAAAAATCTGCACTAAAAATAACCCCCAAATGGGTGCTTTGTTCGTTTTTTGCCGATCTTTTGTTATGATTGATGTACTGGTGAGGTACATCCTTTTCTGCTCTGACTTTGTTCTAAGAAAGTCTTGCATATCATTTCAAAAAATTGACCGAAAAAGCTCTCGGGTTTTTCCTGGCTGTCTAGATTTTCTGGGCGGCTTAGTTTTTGGATATATAATACTTCCCCAGTTTAGCAGCGATCGTCTCTTGCATCGACGCGCAAGTTTCGGATCGAACAGTCAACGAGGCTAGTAATTCCATTGTTGTCTATTTTAAATTCACCACTTATAATAACATACGAAATGTATAAAAATAACGTGACTTACTATATCAAACTTGAGGAAGATACCAGCAGGCTAACGTGGGGTAATTCACAGGGGTCTGCTCTGCGTAGACTGAGAGAGGAAGCTGGATTATCTCGGCTGGAGCTGGCGACCGCAATGGGTCATGGCAGTGAGCCACTGATTCAAAAACTCGAAAATGCTAGCAGCAAAGCGATTGACAGCACCATATTTTTATCGATCTGTTTGGCTCTAGATGTAGACCCGACCAAATTTGGCTATCATACTTGTGCCTTGTCAATTTAATTGACAAATTCATACGAATCGTATAAAATAGTAGATATAGGAAACGTTACAGCAATCCAACCCAGAGAGAACTGGCTGACTAAACACGCTAGATTCTGTAATCGTTACTAGAACAGCAACAGACACAACAAAGCGATCGACTTAACTTTGACGGGCTAATCGATCGCCTTGTATCCACAACACGCTATAAGCATGGAGTTATTCCTAAATTATGACATACGCAACAGCAAACCATCACTGCGCTCATCTGACCAGAGAAGAGACTATTTGGGCAGTATTCGACCACAACCAAGAATACAGCGGTCACATCTTCCGCATCGCTGCCTGGGCGATTCCTGAAGGCATTCACGCCCAATTCAACCTCCCCAACCATCTCGATTTGTACATCACCTCAGATGGACAATGGGCGCAGACATTTGAAATCGCCGAACACCTACTTACAACCTCACCCAAGCCAACAGAATTTGTTGTTAAAGGCGCACTCCTAGCGTTATTTATCCCCGGCGAATGGGCAATCGATAACGGTAATCCCAATACCTACAGCGATTATCGGGTGTTTTACGCTAACTCGGGTTACTGGGATGCCGAAGAAATAGAGCCACCAGTTGTAATCGGCAACCTCCCCGACTACGACTAACAAAGTCTTTCGGAGTCAGGAGTCAGAAGTCAGGAGTTATTTATTGAAACGAGGTTTAAATCCTCGTTTCAACAACCTAATTCTCAATTCTCAATTCTCAATTCTCAATTAATTATGAATAATCTTGCTACCGCTCTAATCGCTGCCAAACGTAACTTTAAGCCGATTCTCAAGACCAAAAACAACCCGCACTACAAATCTAAATATGCGTGTTTAGACAGTATTCTCGATGCAATTTCTGATGCACTTGCTGCGAGTGATTTGCTGTTGATTCAACCGACTGAAATTGAGAACGGTATCCCTATCCTGAAAACGATTTTAATTCATGCTCCGACTGGGGATAGATTTGAATCCATCCTACCGCTACCAGTTCTTACCGATCCTCAAAAACTTGGCTCGGCTCTGACTTATTATCGCCGCTATGGGATTTGTAATCTACTCGCAATTTCCCCTGATGAGGATGATGATGGATCTAAGTGTAGTAGTGCTAAAACTGAGGTTCAAACACAATCGATAGATGTTTTCCGAATCAACGAGATTACCACTCTTGGTAAATCACTCGGACTGACACAGCAGGATATTCGCGATGTAGTTGAAAATAACTTTACTTGCAAGGTTTCACAGATGAATGCGAATGAATTTGCCGAGCTTAAATCTTTGATGCTTACGATTTCAACTAGAGAAATTCAGACTATGACTAACTAATATTCTCACGCCAGATTCATCGTATTGAGTCTGGCACCTAGATAATTATTAATTATTTGTAGAGAGACGACTGAGAATTGAATCTGTTTTTTGTTCGAGTGCATTGAGCTTGCGTAAAATTGTGGGACGGTCTTCATCAATTGAGCCTAGCAAAGCCGCAATTCCTTGTTGAGTATTCGCTAGAATTTGGTTATTAGCTTCGAGTAGTTCGATTCTTCTTTGATGCTCTATTCTCTCTTCATCCCTTTTCAACCTGTCTGTGGCGGCTTGGTCTAACATCGCTTGGATGGCGCGGGAGTTCGATTCAATAATCTGGTCATGCTTGGCGATCGCACGAGTATTAGCATCAACGAGGGCTTGGGTTTCTCTCTGTGAAACTGCAATTGATTGTAATAGGAGTTGCATTTCTTCAAAAGTCATTTATTCAGCTCCAAATTCGGGTATTTTAGATTGGTGGTTACTAATATTCTATCATTTTATTGGCTATAATAATAGATTAAATTCACTCTTGCTTTCCTCTTTAATTAATTTTGGTAGCTAATCTGGTGTCTTCAGCGTTCGCTCTTGAGAAGCGAAAAAGCACTATCACCAATATCGGGATTCAACCCGTTACCATTACTATGACTATGACTATCTATTCCTAGTTTAAAACCTTTGATTCAAAATTTGTCATCCTTAATTATTAATTATTAATTATCAATTATTAATTAATTACCTACGACACCCGCAATCGTTTGAGTCGAGAAATTGACGGGATGGGGAATACTACTAAATACAGCTACAACGCCGTCAACGAATTAATTGCCATTACCGACGCTAAAGGCAATACTACCAATTATCAATACGACCAATTGGGTCGTCAAATTGCCACCACCGATGCGCTCACTCATACCACCCGTAATGAGTACGATAAATTAGGGAATGTTGTCGCGACTATCGATGCGAATGAGAATCGGACTGAATATAGTTACGACGCATTAAATCGACGTACATCTGTTAAGGATGCTCAAAACAAATCTACCTCCACCGTCTACAACAAAGTCGGTAATGTTCTGAGCGTTACTGATGCATTAAATCGCACCACTAATTATGGTTACGATGATTTAGACAGACAAACTAGTATCACCGATGCACTCGGACATACCAGTAGCACCGTCTATAATAAAGTCGGCAATGTCACCTCCTCTACCGACGCATTAAATCGGACAACTAATTATGGTTACGATAATTTAAACCGTCGAACTTCTACTACCGATATGTTGGGACAAACTCAAACAGTTGTCTACAATACTCTGGGTAATGTCAGCAGTACTAGCGATGAATTGGGACGGACAACTAGTTATGAGTACGATAAATTAGACAGATTAACTAGTATCACAGATCCACTCTTACATACCACCAGCACCAGCTACGACACTGAAGGAAATGTCCTCAGTACCAGCGATGGTTTGGGTCAGATTACTAGTTATTTATATGACAAGAACAATCGCCGTACATCTGTCAAAGATGCAAAAGGTGGTATTACTAAAACTAGTTATGATGCAGTAGGTAATGTCAAGACAATTACTGATTCTGTTAATAATAGTACGACCTATAGTTATGATGCAGTAGACAGGTTGATTAGTGATACTAATCAGTTGGGTAAAGAGCGGACATATAGTTACGATAATGTGGGGAATCGGATTGGGACAACAGATCGAAATGGTCGGAAAGTTGCTTATAATTACGATACTCACATCTTGCACCAATACATACAGACTATTACTAAGCATAGATCTAGGGTACCCATGAAGGGCACCCCTACAGTTAGCTTGTAGGGGTTCCCCCCGCATAAAAACGCCGCTTGTGGGTACCCTAAATCTACGCCTATTACTAATATCTTTATACTGGTGCAAGATGTGAGGATACATTAAACCGTCAGACTAGCGAACGGTGGTTGGATAGTAATAATGGGACGATTAAAACGTTTAGTGCTGGTTATGATGCTGTGGGGCATTTAGTCAGTGCGACTAATCCTGACTCTAGTTATAGTTATACCTATGATGGGGTAGATAGGGTTACTAGTATCGATAATAGTGGAACGGTTGGGGTTCCAGTGGTTAAGTTTAATTATGGTTATGATGCTGTTGGGAATTTGGTGAGTGTTAATGACAGTATTAATGGGGTTAGTGCGGGGATAACTGGGTATAGTTATGACTTGTTAAATCGGGTTACTAAGTTGACTCAAGGGGGTACTGGTGTCCAGACTAAACGGGTGGACATGGCTTACAATGCTGTGAATCAATTGACTAGTCTGAGTCGATTTAGTGGGGTGAATGGGGTTGTTGATACTAGTTATGTTTATGATAATAATCAGCGATTGATTAAACTGAGTCATCATCAGGGTGCGAGTACTGTTGCTAGTTATGATTACAGTTACGACAATGCCGATAAGTTAGCGAGTACTGTTTCTAGTGTGGATGGGACTAGTAGTTATAGTTATGATGCTACTAATCAATTGATTGGTACGGATCATAGTAGTCAGACTGATGAAGCGTATCAATATGATGCGAATGGGAATCGAACTAGTGGTGGTTATGCGACTGGTGTTAATAATCAGTTGCTCAGTGATGGGATTTATAATTATACCTATGATGGTGAGGGAAATCGGACTCAGCGGGTTGAGATTGCTACGGGTTTGGTGACTGAGTATGTGTGGGATTATCGGAATCGGTTAGCTGGGGTGTTGTTTAAGGATGGTGCTGGGGTTGTAACGAAGACTATTGATTATATCTACGATGGGAATAATCAAAGGATTGGGAAACGTATCGATGGTGCTGTTGTTGAGCGGTATGTAATTGACAGGAATCAGATTGCTTTGGTATTTGATGGTGCTGGTGTTCAGACGCATTGGTATTTGTATGGGACTACTGTCGATCAGGTTTTGGCTGATGAGATTGGGGTTTCAACTAATTGGATGTTGGGGGATAATCAAGGAACAATTCGGGATGTTGTGGATAGTAATGGTAGTTTAATCGACCATGTTGTTTATGATAGTTTTGGGAAGGTGCAGAGTCAGAGTAATGTTGGGTATGATTTGCGGTTTGGTTATACTGGACGGGAGCAGGATGGGGAGACTGGGCTGGATTATTATCGCGCTCGGTATTATGATAGTGCTGTTGGAAGGTTTATCTCTGAAGATCCGATTGGATTTGAAGGTGGGGATAGTAATTTAACTCGGTATGTGAAGAATAATGCAGTTAATTGGACAGATCCTAGTGGTTTAGAGCCTGTCAGAAGATATGCTGGAACTATCGATGGATTTGTAAATTATCTTAATAGACAACCAATAGAAAATCTTAATAATCTTGGTCAATTAAGAGGTGACGAAGCTGCCAGAGCACTACGTTTATTTGGCAGAACAAATTTCACATTTCGTCCAATTAATACTGGAAGAATTACAAATCTTGCTCCTGACAGATATATATATACAAAAGATGGTGGATGGATTGACATGAACCATTTTATGTTTTATGCAGGTATAGCATCAATAACAAAAAAATTGCAATTTTTCACAGATCCAGTACCAGGTTGTATTTTAAAAGGATATGTTCAAGAATCAAACGATCCCATTCACTCAAAATTTAGCTATGAAGATTTACCCAGCGATCGATTTGGAGCAGAATTTGCTTCTAGTTACTTCGATTCTAATAGTCAAAAAACACTTGGGGAACAAATTCGTAGCTATCTTATCGATCGCTTAGGAGCTACATCTTTTTGGGATGCTCCTAATTGGAACAATATTCCATACGACAATCAAGATGGTCGTCCTCCAACAGCTACAAACAACACTGTAGTTCCGATGTTCACAAAAACTAACAGATACTTGCCATAATTCTGATCCTCAAGATAAACCCCACCCCAGTTAAGATCTGTAGTTTTAGGACTTCTGTCAATGCTAGAAAGGGTTTATCTTGGAAAGACTTACAATACATATCTAATCTGTCAATATAAAGAAAATTAATTCAAATAGTCATCGATGAAATATAATGTCTCTAAAACAATAACATTATCATTGGCAGTATTGTTATCTCTGATTACTTTCATTTGTTATCCACCAATAATGTTGTATAACAATGATATTCAATCAATGAAAGGAGCTGTTTCAACAATTTGTAAACTGAGTAAATACAAAAAAGAACAAGGTACTTTACCAGACAAACTTGAGCAATTAATTAAAACGAACGACAGATTTCTGCACTATCAAAAATTAAGCAACAAAGAATTTACTTTAACGGTGCATGATGGATTCGATCCAACGGCAACATATAAATCAACAGAAAACAAATGGAGTCACTGGAGAGAAGTTCCTTTTCCATTGAAAGAAGAACTAATTAAAGTTGATTGTCGATCTTGAACAACTGAAATATCTATTAGACTGATCCGAAAACCTATGTGCTAACCTGAGTATGGGTTTCGATCGATAGACACTCCACGATGTATTGTGCATATTTCATCAGCATTTCTAGGATCGTAGCTAATTACTATTAGGAAACAGCCTATTAGTTACTCTTTGTATTTTATGTATTTACGAGCTTCTTGACGAGCGTTAAACTGGTAAAATTAACGTTCCCAGTCGCAATCTCACTAATCCACATATTGTCAGTATTACCTCTTCGTATTTATTTTTTTTCATCCGAAATCTTTCCTTCGCAGCTCTAAATATTTTAATTAGACGAATGACGTGCTCCACATATATTCTTTCACTAGATATTTCTTTGTTAGCATCTTTTTGCTCTTCTGTTAATTCTTTTCCTCTTGGCTTCTTCTGAGGCGTTTTGATATTTATACCACCTTGATATCCTTTGTCTCCAGTAAATCTTTGCTCAACATTAAATTTCTTCTGCTGTTCTCTAAATATATTAATATCACTAGCTTTACCTTGTCTTCCTACCTCTACATCTACTAAATCTTCGCCTAATGGCAGCGTAATTACTTGCCCTTTATATGTATGACTTTTCTTCTTCCCTGAATAATATTCTTTTTGGACTTGATTGTCTTCTGGTCTTTCTCTGGGCTGTTCCCAGCTATCTACAATCAACTCATACTCTGTGAGCATTTCTTTAATCCTCTCCAATTCTTCCTTGTCTTTCTTCGCCTGTTCCATTAAGCTTGATGGCAATATTTTTCTAATTATTTTTATCCAATAATTAAATGTGTCATTTGCTTCCGTTTTTGAAATATCGAAGTGCATTCCTAGTATCTCAAATGTAGGCAACTGTCTTAGGTAAAATATACACAAACAGATTTCCTCTTCTCTCTTTAGTTTTTTTGGTCTTCCTCCTCCTTTTTTATTAATCCGAACTTTTTCCTGTTCAATCGCTAACCTGATCCTTTCCTCCTCTATTTTTGCAGTTTCGACTAATGCTAACCACTGCTCATACTCAATACCTAGAATTTTAGGCGATCGATCTGGATACTTTTCAATATATTGCAGTGGATTTGCCATATTAAGTAAAATATTATTTTACAATTTTAATGCCTTATTTGTCCACGGATTATATTTAGGACTGGTCTAATTAAAGTTGCTGCTCAAACTACTACAACGGATATTTGGGATGATTTTTTAAGGCTGCAAATTTCACCCAATACCAAGCGAACTTACGCCTCGGCTTTGGATGACTTTTTCACGCAACTGACGGGTAATGCTGCTAATCCTCAACAAATCCAAGACTTTCTTGGACTCTCTCAATTTGAAGCGGTGGGGGTGGTGCTGAAATATAAGGGGTTGTTGCTGGATCTGGGTTTGGCACCATCAACGATTAATACACGGTTGTCGGCGGTGAAGTCTCTGGCTAATCATGCGCGGAAGTTGGGACAGTGTGGTTTTAGCCTTGAAGATGTCACTCACGTTCATGTTGAGAAGTATCGGGATACTTCGGGGGTGGGGGTGGAGGCTTATCGCTCGATCTTGAATGAGGTGGATCGAGCGAGTCTCAAAGGTAAGCGAGATTACGCTATTCTGCGCCTACTCTGGGATAACGCTTTGCGGCGGGGGGAATTGGTGGCGACGAATGTGGGGGATTTGCGCGAGGGGAAGTTGTGGATTATTGGTAAGGGGAAAACTCAACAACAATCGATCGATCTGGCTCCACGGACTTTGGCGGCTCTAGAGGAGTGGTTAACGGTGAGGGAAGGACAAGCAAACGAACCGATCTTTATTGCTCTGGATGGGCGGTCTTATGGCAAACGTTTGTCGGGGCGATCGGTGGCGCGGGTGGTGGACTGGGTGGCGACGGATGCGGGGGTGACTAAACATTTGTCACCGCACCGGATTCGGCATAGTTCGATTACTACTTTTCTGGATGCGAGTGGGGGGGATGTGCGGACGGCGCAGCGGTTGAGTCGGCATTCACGGTTGGATACGTTGATGATCTATGACGATAACGGGGTTTTTTGTATTAACCCCCGAAAAGGGATAATAAGCATATTTATAGCTAAAGGCTACTATTTTTTAGAGCTGGATACTTTAGCGCTAAATTAGCCCATAACTGATAAGAGCCAGAGGTTTGACAGAGTATTACTACTCCTTAAACTATTAGAGAATGGCATTTGAGACATGTTATGGGTACGTCTCAGAAATTGCAGTTTTTGAGACAGTTTTTTGTTTACTGGCAAGGGTTTCAAGTATGTGATGCTAAACCTAATTTTCCAGAATCCCCCTTTTCGGGGGTCAATACAAAAAACCCCAAATTGGAATCAATGGTAGGAGCTGCGTCTGCTGCTAATTATCAAGCAGAAAGAACGGGTAAAATTAATGCACCATCACCCAACGATATCGAGCTGAAAAAACTTCAGGAGCAAACAGCTAAAACTAAAGCCCAGAGACATATAGAGGCGAAAGGGAAACTTACCCGCCGCTATCTGACTGAAGATATTACCGATGAATTAATTCTCAAAGATGATGATGGTTGGTATCCACAGATTCAGCTTTATTATTATCTGACAATAGGACGAGAACATTTACCAGAGCGGGATAAAAATCGGCTTCAAAGCTTATCTTTCGGAGTCGATCGGAGTCATTCATCAGAAATCAGGAGTCAGGAGTCTCTCGATGGAAATTTAGATATTTTTAGTTTGATTAAACCATTTACTCCTGATATCAATAAAACGGCTTTATCTGTCAAGGTGATGGCATTAGAGGCGGTAGATATTATGCAGTTCTTCAGAGAAGATCGGGTTTTCACTAAGAATAGTTTAACCGAGTGGCACGAGCGATTAAAAACTTGTGCGGTGGATCTCCACAATTATTTAGGTGTGACAATTGGGGACAAATCGACACCGATTATTACGGCGCAGAGATTACTAAGCTTACTGGGGTATAAGTTAGAACCGCTCGACAGAATCCGCATAAATGGTAAACTCGTCCGACGATATGGGGGAGTCGATTGTAATGCGGATGAGAGATTTTCTGTCTTGGGGTTTTTTGTATTAACCCCCGAAAAGGGATAATAAGCATATTTATAGCTAAAGGCTACTATTTTTTAGAGCTGGATACTTTAGCGCTAAATTAGCCCATAACTGATAAGAGCCAGAGGTTTGACAGAGTATTACTACTCCTTAAACTATTAGAGAATGGCATTTGAGACATGTTATGGGTACGTCTCAGAAATTGCAGTTTTTGAGACAGTTTTTTGTTTACTGGCAAGGGTTTCAAGTATGTGATGCTAAACCTAATTTTCCAGAATCCCCCTTTTCGGGGGT
>JAPJYX010000259.1:0-37587 GCA_030503985.1 Himalopsyche tibetana
AAGTTTCACTTATTTATTACAGAGAACCTGAGAAGGAAACAGTCATGACCACCGCCCAAAGACGCCCCGCAGTTAATGCTTCAGAAAATGCTTTTGTAACTTATGTAAAAAAGCAAATTCCTGAAATCATACCCCCGTTAGTTGCACTAGCTATTTTCTTATTTGTCTGGCAGTTATTTTCCTTTACTCCAGGCGCAACCTTACCCGGACCTGTTAAAGTCATTCAAGACACTTGGCTCTTAATTGCATACCCCTTCTATGACAAAGGCGGTATTGATAAAGGCTTATTTTGGCAAGTCTGGGCTAGCTTACAACGAGTTGCGATCGGTTATACCCTAGCTGCAATTGTTGGTATCGGTTTAGGCATCTTAGTTGGCACCAACAAATTGATGTCAAAAGCCTTAGATCCGATCTTTCAATTCTTACGAGTCGTTGCACCTTTGGCTTGGGTACCAATCGCTTTGGCAGCATTAAGACAAAACGAACCTGCTGCACTTTTCGTGATCTTTATCACCGCAATTTGGCCAATCTTAATTAACACTTCAGTTGGTGTCCAACAAATTCCTAGTGACTACAACAACGTGCTAAAGTTCTGCAACTTTCTAAGAAAGAGTACTTCTTCAACATTCTGATTCCCTCTGCACTTCCCTACATTTTCACAGGATTAAGAATTGCTCTAGGATTAGCTTGGTTGGCAATTATCGCCGCCGAAATCGTGATGTCCGGTATTGTTGGTATTGGCTTCTTTATCTGGAACGCTTATCAAAACAACCAGGTTAGTGAAGTCATCTTGGCAGTTGTTTACATCGGTGCTGTTGGCTTAGTCCTCGACAAGCTCATGATTTGGCTCGAAGGTCGCATCCTACCCCCTGAACCAAAGTAATTAATAGTTAGTTGTAACTATTGAAAACGAAGCAATACCTAATGAACCTTGACCAACGACTAAGGAAGGATTAATAACAATGAGCGTCTTTGTTGCAGTTGACCAACTTGATAAAGTATTTCCTCTCACAGGTGGTGGTGAATATATTGCCCTCAAAGGCATCAATTTACAGATCAAAAAAGGAGAATTTATCTCTTTAATTGGTCACTCTGGTTGTGGTAAATCGACCCTCTTAAATATGATTGCCGGTTTAGACTCGCCTACCGAGGGCGTTGTCACCTTAGAAGGGCAAAGAATTACTAAACCCGGTCCCGATCGCATGGTAGTGTTTCAAAACTACTCACTGCTACCCTGGCGCACAGTCCGGGAAAACATCGCCCTGGCAGTCAACTCAGTCATGAAAGATATGCCAGCCGGTGAGCGCAAAAGCATTGTTGAAGCCCATATTGATATGGTGGGGCTACGCCATGCCGCTGACAAGCAACCAGGACAACTATCAGGGGGGATGAAGCAACGGGTAGCGATCGCACGGGCCCTCGCCCTACGCCCCAAACTCCTGCTCCTAGATGAACCCTTCGGTGCGCTAGATGCCTTGACACGAGGTAACTTGCAAGAGCAGTTGATGCAAATTTGCGAAGAAAACGAAGTCACCGGCGTCATGGTAACCCATGATGTAGACGAAGCCGTGCTACTTTCTGATCGCATCGTCATGCTCACCAACGGACCAGAATCAAAAATTGGTCAAATCCTCGATGTCGATATTCCCCGCCCCCGTAAGCGCATGGAAGTCGTCGAACATCCCAGCTACTATAGCTTGCGGTCTGAGATGATTTACTTCCTCAACCAGCAGAAGCGCATCAAAAAAATTCGGGCAAGAAAAACCTCAACCGTCGCCCGTCATGGACTAGAAAAAGTCAACCTAGAGATTGGCTTCATTCCCCTAACCGCCTGTGCCCCAATCGCCATTGCTAAAGAAAAAGGCTTCTTTGCCAAGCATGGACTCGATGAAGTCAACCTCGTGCGGGAAACAAGCTGGCGCGGCGTAGTCGATGGCTTAACTGGTGGCTATTTAGACGCTGCCCAAACCCCATCTGGAATGCCCCTCTGGTTAACTTTGGGCGGTCATGAAAACAAACCCGTCCCCACCGTTAGCTCCTTGACCATGAGCCGCAACGGCAACGGCATCACCCTCTGCAAGCGTTTTTACGACCAAGGGATTTACACCCTAGCCGACTTCAAAAAAATGCTGCTAGAATCCCCAGCACAGCAGCATCGGATGGCAATGGTACACCCATCCTCGATGCACAACCTGCTGTTGCGTTACTGGTTAGCTTCTGGTGGTATTGATCCAGACCGTGATGTTGCCCTCAAAACCATTCCACCTGCACAAATGGTTGTAGACTTACAAGCTGGCACCATTGATGGTTTCTGTGTCGGCGAACCCTGGAATATCCGTGCTGCAATGGAAGGAGTCGGCTTCACCGTTGCCACAGACTTAGAAATTTGGCCCGGACATCCTGGTAAAGTTCTCAGTGTGCGCGAAGAGTGGGCAAATGCCTATCCCAACACCCACATTGCTTTAGTTAAGGCGTTACTAGAAGCTTGCCAATTACTGCGCTGATCCTGCTAACGCCTTAGAGGTGCGTCAAATTGTCGCCCAGCGTGAGTATGTCAGCACGGATCTTGCTTATATACAATTGGGAGATCCCAATAGCGTCAGTTGTAACTTAGATACACCGATGCGCGAGTATGCCCACCACCTATTTTATGCAGATGGTGTCAACCGTCCTAGTCGAACAGAACATCTGTGGCACATGACTCAGATGGCACGTTGGGGTGATACTCCTTTCCCCAGAAATTGGGTAGAAATTTTAGAACGGGTGTGTCGAGTTAATGTGTTTAGTACCGCAGCACGAGAATTAGGCATCTTGGATGTTAAGTATGCTCGTTCAGCGATCAAATTATCTGATGGTACAACGTTTAATCCAGATGACCCGATTGGTTATCTCCAAGATTTAGCGATTAAACGCGATATCAGTATTGCCGAAGTCATCCTTGATTCACGTCCTCGTATCGCTGCCTAGGTTATTAATTATTGGTTGTTGGTATCATAATCTAACAACCAATCATACCTAGACTTTTTGTAGGCATATCGACGGTTAAAAATCCGATTGCCCCTTGCTAAAAGTCTAATAGCCAATAACTTATAAACAATAACCAACAACAAGAGCAATGATTAACCGTCCTCTAAGTTTTACAGATACTGAAACAACCCGACAGTCATCCGCAACTGCCAGCAAACGTGAGCCATTTTTGGCAATTGAAAATGTTTCCAAAGTCTATCCAACCAAAACCGGTTCCTACACAGTCCTCGAAGGCGTTAACCTAACCGTAGAAGAAGGCGAGTTTATCTGCGTTATCGGTCACTCTGGCTGTGGTAAATCAACGCTTTTGAACATGGTTTCGGGTTTTGCCTTTCCGACGGAGGGGGAAGTACGAGTCAACGGCAAGCGTATCACCAAACCAGGTCCCGATCGCATGGTAGTGTTCCAAAACTACGCCCTGTTGCCTTGGCGGACTGCTTTTGAAAACATATATTTAGCAGTACACGCGGTTCATCCTAACAAACCACAGGCAGAAAAAAGAGCAATTGTTCGAGAACATTTGGCTTTAGTCGGACTGTTGGAAGCTGCAGATAAAAAGCCCACCCAACTTTCTGGTGGTATGAAACAGCGGATTTCGATTGCCCGCGCTTTGGCTATTCGTCCCGAAGTTTTGATTTTGGATGAACCTTTTGGTGCGTTAGATGCTATCACCAAAGAGGAATTGCAAGAGGAATTGCTGAAGATTTGGAATGATCACAAATGTACTGTGTTGATGATTACACACGACATTGATGAGGCGCTATTTTTAGCGGATCGTTTAGTGATGATGACTAATGGTCCCCATGCTAAAATTGGTGAAGTAATGGATATTAATTTTTCACGTCCTCGCGACCGCGCCCGGATTATGGAAGATCCACATTACTACAAGTTGCGGAACTATGCCCTCGACTTCCTCTATCACCGCTTTGCTCATGATGATGATGCAGCATAATTGGAGTTAGTTATTTGTTGTTATAAGTCTCAGAGATTAACCATAAAGCTTGGGCTGTTTAAAGCCTAGAATGTTGACTCTATAACCTTTCTAAAAAAAGGAGGTTATAGAGTGTTTTAAGTTTTAAGCAGTAAAGACCTAGAGGAGTACAGCCGTCATTGGCGTCAACTTAAGTCGAAAACCGCCGAGGACTTAAGTCCCCGTCTAATAGCAAAAGTCCTCTAAAGAGGACTAATGAGTTTTTCAGTCCACTTGAGTGGACTTGAGCTGTGAGGCAGGGGTTTAAACCCCTGCCGGACTGTGGGTTTCACGTTAAGTTGACACCAATGACAGCCGTGCGCCCCTACCATGAAATATGGTAAAGCATACACAATTGAGAATTTTTATAGAATACAATCTCTCATAGTCAAAAGTAATAACGAGCAACTAAAATTATTGTCCAGAAAAATAGCAAATAACAACTTGATTTATGTCAGATTCATTTTTTGCAGAAAGAGTGGGCGTCATTGCCACAATGCATCAGAAAGAAAAAGTGATTGCTCCTTTACTTGAGAAGGAATTAGGCATCCAAACTATTGTGCCATCCAATCTTAATACTGATACTTTTGGTACTTTCACCAGAGAAATCAGGCGACAGGGAACCCAAATTGAAGCAGCGAGACTTAAGGCAGAAAAAGCCCTACAACTAACTAAGAAAACTCTCGCTTTTGCTAGTGAAGGTACATTTGGACCACATCCAGCTTTGTCTTATTTACCCTGTAATCTCGAAATTGTTTTATTATTAGATCAAGTTAATAACTTAGAAGTTATTGGTCAAGAATTATCGACAGAGACTAACTATAATTATCAAACTATTACAACTCTCAAAGAGGCTGAAAATTTTGCTACAAAAGTGGGATTTCCTCAACATGGTTTAATTGTAAGAATAGATACTTCAACTAAGGAAATAATTAAAGGAATAACTACAGAAGCAGCCCTCAAAGAAGCCGTTGCATCTGCTTTAAAAAAATCACCTAATGGTATCCAACTCGAAACAGACATGAGGGCAATGTATAATCCTACCCGCATGAAGAATATAGAAAGAGCAACTCGTGATTTGATCCAAAAACTTCAGCAACTTTGTCCAAATTGTTCTTACCCAGGCTTTGATATTGCTGAATACAAAAAAGGATTACCCTGTGCAATTTGCAATCTGCCTACAACCCTAACTCTTGCGGAAATTTATCAATGTAAACACTGTGATTTTAGGCAAGAAGTGTTATTTCCAAGTAGTTTGGAAAAAGCTGATCCAGCGCAATGTCTGTATTGTAATCCTTAAAAGTTTAAACTCCCCAACTTACTAATGTTGGAGGGAGCAAGATGTGGAATATTATTATAAATATGCCTTACCTGTAAAGACTTTTTTGGCAGGACCTGTCATATAAAGCCGTTCATTTTCTGCCCATTCAATTTCCAGGCTTCCACCAGGCAGTTCAACAGTACATTTGCGATGGCTCATACCCGTCAACACCCCAGCCACCACCGTAGCACAAGCCCCCGTCCCACAAGCTAAAGTTGCCCCAGCGCCCCTTTCCCAAACTCGCATTTTCAAATAATCTGGGCGCACTACTTGAATAAATTCCGTATTCGTTCGCTGAGGAAAAACCGAGTTATGCTCAAATTGCAGTCCCAGCACAGCCAAATCAATTGCCGCCACATCCTCCACAAACGTAATACAATGCGGGTTGCCCATACTCACACAAGTAACCTGCCAAGTTTGCCCTGCCACCTCCAAAGGCACATTCACAACCTTTTCGTCAGCCCCTGCCAGAGTTGTCGGAATTTGCGCTGCCGTCAACCCAGGCATTCCCATATCAACTTTAATGCCATCACCAACGAGAGTAATCATCATTACCCCAGCTAGGGTATAAATGCGATACTCAGTTTTAGCATCAACCCCTTCCAACTCCGAGAGAAAGTGAGCCAAACAACGAATCCCGTTACCACACATTTCTGGTTCTGAACCATCGGAATTAAAAATCCGCATCGTATAATCAGTGCCATCTTGCCCAGGTAGGGCGAAAATAACACCATCAGCACCAATGCCAAAATTGCGATCGCATAATTGTACCGCTTGCTCTTGAGTAATAATCGGCTCCAGCTCACGACGATTATCAATCAAAATAAAGTCATTACCCAGACCGTGGTACTTTGTAAATTCGATTTCCATAACTATCTCCTGCTTAAATATTTGATTATGGCTGAATTAGAGACCGGTAACCCTAGTGTTCGTCAAATTCAAGGTTTCATCAAAGAAGGACAAGAAGTTGAGCTAAAACTCCTCACCCAAGATGTACTAGTTGGACAAATACGCTGGCAAGATGGCAACTGCATTTGTATCAATACTCTAGAAGGTCAACCTATTATTATTTGGCGCCATGCCATTGCTTACATTAAGCCACAAGGTGGTTACCAAGAAAGTCGTTCACTAATGCCGCTGGAGTAATTACTCTACAGATCCCCAACTTTTTAGAGAAGTCGGGGATCTGAAGCTTTTCCACCATTTCAATCTCCAAGACGCTGACTATCTAACGGCAGAAACTCTTGCAAAGCCTCACTGACTTGTGCCTTAATCAAAGGAATTTCCACCAGAGGTGTTTGATTTGGTGAGTCAAGCCACTGTTGTAATTGATTGAGGGGATAACTACCACCACACAACAACAAATGATCTCCTCCGCGCACCTCAGCACCACCATCAGGAAAGCGGATAAACTTACCTTCACGACGAATTGCTTGGACTTGTATACCATACTGACGCCGCCAATGCAACTGGGAGAGCGTTTTGCCTTCTGCCGGACTTTGCTCTGGCACTAATAACCACTGACAGGGACTACTGAACCCAGGCACCGCCATTTCGCCCTTCGCCAACTCATTAAACGCGGCTAGTTCATCCGGTTCACCGACAGCTAAAAGGCGATCGCCTGCTTGCAATTTAACATTAAGATCAGGATAATCGATTTCCTCACCCTCAGTGCGACGAATCGCCATCAAACTCACCCCCGTCAAGCGGCGGATATTCGCTTCTTCTAGCGTCATACCTGTTAGTGGTGAACCTTCCGGCAAAGCATACCACTTGCGGTTCATTGCCTCCGTTGCCGTCCGCAAATCCCGTGCAATTTGATACTTAGATTGTTCTGGGCGAAAATCTAGATAGTGAGAACTGCGAATTTGCTCAGTTTCCTGTTGAATTGCCCAAGTCGGCAAGCCAATATCAGATAATATATAAGTTGCTAGCTCTAAACTCGCCTCAAATTCTGGCTGCACAACTTCTCGCGCCCCTAGTTGATACAGCAATTCAATCTCCGTATCTTTGTTAGCACGAACCACAACTTCTAAATCTGGATTCAGTTCAAGCGATCGCTTTAAACATAACCTCGTACTCATTGGATCAGGCAGGGCAATCACCATTGACTGAGCCTTCTCCACCTCCGCTTTTTCCAAAACGTGCAAACTAGCCGCATTGCCATAAACATAAGGAATTGCCGCATCTCGCAGTTGTTGACTAGTGCGTTCCGATTGATCAATAACTATTACTGGATGTTGATGTTCCTGCATTAGTCGTACCAAATTACGCCCCGCCCTGCCATAACCACAAATTACGACATGATTTTGCAAATCTTGGACTTCTGCTGATACGGCAACTGGAGAATCCATTTGGTCAAAATAGCGTTTTAGTAACGGCGAAGATTCTGCCCATTTAAACAACTGAGGAATCAATTGCAAAACAAAAGGCGTTACCACTAGAGTTACAGCAGTTGTCCCCAAAATCAGCAGATAAACCCGACGCGAAACCAAGCCCAGCGATTGCCCTTCACTCGCCAGCACAAAGGAAAATTCCCCAATTTGAGCTAACCCTAATCCGGCAATAATTGCCGTTTTTAAGGGATAACGAAATATCCTAACTAACGGCGTAATAATTAAAAACTTGCCGAGGAATACCAGACAAACTAGCCCTAAAATCAACTCTAAATTATTCCACAAGAAAATTGGATCAATTAGCATTCCAATTGCCGCAAAAAAGAGAGCAGCAAAGACATCTCTTAGCGGTTCCACATAAGTCAGAGTTTGGTCAGCGTACTCCACTTCTGCAATCATCAAACCCGCTACAAATGCCCCCATTTCAATTGACAAACCCAAATATTCTGTCAGCAGGGCAATGCCGAGGCATAAGGTGACAACACCTAGAAGAAACAACTCTTTGCTTTCAGTGCGTGCCAAAAGCCGTAAAATTTGAGGCATCACCCAAATACCAACTGCGATCGCTCCGGCAGCAAATAAGCCAATTTTCAGCAGTGCCAAACCAACTGCCATACCGATCGCTTCTGGCGGTTTGTCAAGTGCCGGTAAGACTGCCAACATTAAACCTAATGCCAAATCTTGCACCACCAAAATCCCCAACATTACCTGTCCGTGGGGGGTTTCGGTTTCGTTACGTTCCATCAAACACTTAAGCACAACAGCAGTTGAAGATAACGATAAAGTCGCCCCCAAAAACACACCTTGTGCTGGAGAAGTTACCCAACCCACACTGAGAGAGATTAGCGCTGTTATTACGATAGTTGAGACAATTTGTAG
Organism: Himalopsyche tibetana; assembly: GCA_030503985.1. Taxonomy (NCBI): domain Eukaryota; kingdom Metazoa; phylum Arthropoda; class Insecta; order Trichoptera; family Rhyacophilidae; genus Himalopsyche; species Himalopsyche tibetana. The sequence goes on from JAPJYX010000259.1 coordinate 8,594, forward strand.
TCCACCACCACCCAAAGCGATCGCTTGGACTTTTTTTAGTTCCGCCAGGGAAAATTCTACCCCCAAAGCGAACAACAAAAACGCCACACCAAATTGAGCCAAAGTCTCAATCTGAACTAATTCTTTAATCAAGCCCAGACCAGCCGGACCAACAATCATACCACCCAAGAGATAACCTAACAGGGCAGGTTGGCGACAAAGTGCAGCTAACAGTCCACCTGCTGCCGCTGCCGCAAGAACAGACACAAAGTCAACGATTAGTCTAAAGTCTTCTTGCACAAGCTTCTATATCTGAGAAAATTATTAAGCTCTATTAACTTTAAGAATACAAAGTTTTTCGGTTCTGTAGGCATAGTTTGGGCTTAATCAGTCAAAATCGTCCTGCCAGATCCCCGACAAAAGAGCGAAAAGACTAAGAAATCTGAGCTCAGAAGATTGGGCTTTACACCAAAATCAGTAAAAACTCGGTTGTTTTAAGTGGAACCTTAAAGATATAGTCGCAAACTTGAGTTTGAAAACAAACCAAACACTGCAAGCTGTCGAGCTATTAATTAAACTGTTGTCAATGACCTGATTGAGGATACAAAGCCCGTGATCTTCGATACGACTTCTTTGCCTGTGCGCCCCCGTCGAAACTTGCTGCTTGCGGCATTGGGGAAACTGCGTCGTCAACCGTTGCTGATTCTTGGTATGGTTGTTGCCATAATAGCGATCGCCATTCCAGCCAGGGCGCTAAGTGTGCGCTTGTCACCAACAACTGCCCAGTTAGGCGACACCATCTCAGTTGTGATTGAGCAAAGTCCAACCACCAACAGTACTCCTACCGTTAAACTTGGTCAAAAGACTTACCCAACATTTAAGACAAATTCCGGCAACTTTCGGGCTTTGCTGCCCACAACACCCCTCGATAAACCAGGCACATTACAAATAGAGGTGACAGGAGAAGGCGAGGTCAAAAAATTCACAGTGCCACTACAGAAGCGATCGTTTCCTGTACAAAGTATCACCCTTTCCGGTGCCGCTGGAGCAGATGGCACACCACAAGAATTTGATCGCGTCGATGCCTTCAAGGCACTGGTGACACCCGAAAAATACTGGAAAGGTCCCCTTCTCAAGCCCAATCAAGGACCAATTACCGCAGGCTATGGCATCCGCCGCTACTATAATGGTGTCTTTGCTGAAGACTACTACCATCGAGGTGTTGATTATGCTGGAGATACAGGTTCTCCAGTTGTAGCACCAGCCGCAGGCAAAATTGCACTAGTGGGGCGTGCTTCTCAAGGGTTCAAAATACATGGTAATGTCGTCGGTATTGATCATGGTCAAGGTGTTGCTAGCATTATGTTGCACCTGAGCCGCATTGATGTTACGGAAGGCGACTTTGTACAAGCCGGTCAACGAATTGGGGCTGTGGGTTCAACAGGGGCAGCAACAGGACCACATTTACACTGGGGTTTGTACGTGAATGGGCTGGCTGTTGATCCAGTACCTTGGCGGAATCAAGGAATTGAATAAAAAGTTTTGATGAAGTTGTTGACACTTACGATGATTCCATGTTGTTCTAATGACAAACTGTTGATTCTAAGTTGTTTTAATGACAAGCTGTGGTAGATTTTTCCTTCCTTGCCGCTACCAGAAGATTCCAATGTCATGAGTATTGAAAAAATCGTAGAACAAGCTCTACAGGATGGCTACTTAACTCCAGTGATGGAAACCGAAGTCGGACGGATTTGTGATACTGCCTCAGAGCTTTCCATTGAAGAGTATATGGCGTTGGATCGGCTAATGGGAGCGCTGCTGACGGGTGAAGTAGTGGCAGTACCCCGCAAGCAGTTTATTAATGTGATGGAAGAGTTGGTGGTTACAGAAGCGGTAGCACGAGTTGCCGAAATCGAAGCCACAAGCGATCGCGTTTTGGATGTGGGAGACATTTCTGCCTACGCCCTCAACCGACTGCCGCCACTTTATGCCACCACCGAAGAAGGCGCTAGACACCAACGACAACGAGCCAGAGAGGAGTTGCAAGAGTTGATTACTCAGCAAGTCAATGCCGCCCTAGCGCGTAATTTAGACCGCCCCGACTTTGGCTCCCAACGCCAAGCAATCAGCAAAACCACTGGTGGCAATGATGTCCTCAAACAAGTTAGTGGTTTGTTACAAGTTTATGCTCCTAACTTTGAGCAGAAATTTTATCCCCAGGGTGTTGATTAGTCATTTTTTCGGCGTTGCTGATTTTAAGTATGAATATCAAACTTTTACTATTTGTAGAGACGTACCCTAGGCTAACGCCTCGCTATCGCTAACGGGAACGCTAGCGCGAACCGTCGGAACGTCTCTACGATCAAATTCAAGGATTTCATACCCCAATTCAGCAACGCCTATTGATTTACTGTGCTCTTCATCTCAATTGCCAGCCGTTTTCATACATCAATCCAGCAATGCCGTATTTTGTCAAAATCATCCCCTTGTAGAGACGTTCCGTCGGAACGTCTCTACGATCAAATTAAAGGATTTCATACCCCAATTCAGCAACGCCTATTGATTTACTGTGCTCTTCATCTCAATTGCCAGCCGTTTTCATACATCAATCCAGCAATGCCGTATTTTGTCAAAATCATCCCCTCAATATGCAACGCCAGCTAATGCGCTATTTTAGCCTTGACACGCTACGACTTGAGACCACTAAGCTTATTTCCGAACCACAATCGGTGTGCCAATCACGACCTGCTCATACAAAGCCTCAATATCAGTATTTCGCATCCGCAAACAGCCGTGAGAAACAGGTTGCCCGACCAATTGCTCCTTGTTTGTGCCATGAAAACCAATATGATGTTGTTCGTCCGACCAAAACCCAATCCAGCGCTTTCCTAAAGGATTTTCGGGTCCAGTTTTGATCAATTCACCAGTAATTGGTTGTTGCCATACCGGGTTTTGTAGCTTTTTTTCCACCTTAAACTTACCAACAGGTGTCTCCCAACCGGGTTGACCAACGGCAACTGGATAGGTTTTAATAACCCAGTCTCCCCAATATAGATCAACTTTTGCCTCACTTAGATCAACAACGACTTTCGCCGTCATTAAAGCGATCGCATTTTTCAGCACAGGCATGATTGGTGCAACCTGTTTAACCCTAGATTGAGGTTTTGTTAGCTTAACCCCTGCAACTGTTACAAGCTTCGGTTGAGGCGGTGCAATCAATTTGGAGCGAGACGGGGGTTGTGTCGCCCAAAACAGCACTGCGGCTGAAGAGAAGCAGACAATCATCAAGCTTGTAGTTTGAAAGGAATTGCTTAAGCCCATAATCACTCATAAGTGTTAGCAGGCGGTAGTTCTACAATATCAAACCAATATTCACCTAAAATATTCACAGCCTCAACCAGCAATGCAAATGTCATTGGTTTTGTCAAGTAAGAACTGGCTCCTAATTCATAACTACGATGGATATCTGCTTCAGCCTGGGATGAAGTTAAGATCACAATGGGCAGACGTTGGAGCTTAGAGTCGGCTTTAATCACTTGTAATGCCTCATTCCCATCAATTTTTGGCAAGTTTAAGTCCAGCAGAATCAAATCTGGTCGTGGTGCGACTTTAGCTTGATAGTGACCACGATGGTATAAATAATCTAGCAACTCCTCACCATCATTAACGATATACAGACACCAGCCCCAGGCACTTTCTTGAAATGCCTGTTTGATTAAAAATTGGTCTTCTGGCGAATCCTCAGCCAATAGAACTGTAATTTGCTTTTTGCGATCGCTCACTTCTTGGCTTATCCTGTAAGACTCCGATTACTTTAGTTATGTGCCAAAGGTCATGCTTTACCGGAACCCTCCGGAACTAACTCAAACCGTTATGAAGCTTATATTAGCTTCCAATGATCCAACCCAAAGCATCAACTAGTCATCAGTCATTGGTTATGAGTCTTTGTAGCAGCATCAAAAATTATCCTATTGACTGATGTTTTTGAGTCCCACTATAAAGATAGAATAACAAAGCAAATTTGTTGACTTGTCCTATCGCTTGTTAAAAAGCAATTGCTTAAATTGCTTCCAGGCAAACGGGAACTTGCGGCTTTAGTCGGGCGTCATTGGAGGTAGGATGTTTTAGTACCCCCTTCCATCCATGAGCGAATCGATTTCTGTAACCTGGTCAACCGCACATGAGGCAACTCCTCAAGTATCGGTGCAACCCGACAAACTCTCGAACTATGACTTGATCTTGCGCTGTCAGGACGGAATTCGCCCTGAGCGAGTTGCCTTTGCTGAACTACTTAGGCGCTATCAATCCCATGTGGATAAAATTTTGTACCACCTGGCTCCCGATTGGCAAGACCGAGCTGACTTAGCCCAAGAAGTTTGGATTAGAGTTTATCGTAATGTTAAGCGATTAAATGATCCAGTTAAGTTTCGCGGTTGGTTGAGTCGGATTGCCACGAATCTGTTTTATGATGAGCTGCGAAAGCGCAAACGAGTCGCTAGCCCTCTATCGTTAGATGCGCCGCGTCGCTTGGATGATGGTGAAATGGACTGGGAAATTGCCTCAGATCAACCCAATCCAGACGAAGATATGAGTACTCGCGAGTTTTATGAGCAGCTACGTGAAGCAATTTCTGACTTACCAGAAGTATTCCGCACTACCATTGTCTTAAGAGAAATTGAAGGCATGGCTTATGAAGAAATTGCCGAAATTACTGGTGTTTCACTGGGAACAGTTAAATCCAGAATTGCTAGAGCCCGGACTAGACTGCAATCCCAGCTTCAAACCTATCTTGAAGCCTAAGCAAAAGTTTACTTCTTAAGAGCGTTTGCTCAAAGGAGTGTTCGTTTATGATATGTGTATGAAATTTTCTTTCTTCAATTACGAGCTTGCTATGAATCGGCGGTGATACGAACATGACTTCTAATTTTGACACTCGTGACTCTTCTGGGCAGGACACTGCCAAAGAAATGGATAGCCTACAACGCGATCGCTTTGAACTACTCAGTGCATTTATCGATGGTGAAGTAACCGCCGCCGAACGTAAGCAAGTACAACATTTACTGGCAACTGATCCTCAGATGCAGCAGTTACACGCCCGACTGATGATGTTACGTCAGGGACTGCAAAAGCTGCCAGTACCAGCACCCCAAACAAACCCTCAAGAAACCGCAAAACAAGTATTTGCTCGAATTGATCGTCGCCGCATTCGTAAATCTATTGCTTGGGGAGGCGCCGCTATTGCCGCTGTATTTGTGGGTGGTTTGTCCGGTATTTTTCCTGGTAGTCAGCCTTTAGGAAGCAATTTCGCTCAAGCTCCTCAGCAAGAAGCCGCGCCCGAACCTTTGAGAATTGCGCTGAATCGACCGATAATTGAGATTACGAAAGCACCAGTTGCGAATCCAGGTAATTTATTGAAAACACCTGCAGTACAAGAAAGTATTGAGCCAAGTAATCTTAATTAGTGATTTGAATCGTATTTGACGGTTTGTTATGAATCTTAAATTTATAAAAGCTGTATCTTAATTGAAAGATGCAGCTTTTTTGCGATAAATTGACCCTATAAATAACGTTTTGGTGCCCCCTACTTGCTCATCAAGCTTACTCTATCTCGTCGTTACAGTAGGCTTGACGAGCGTCATAACCCTACCCTATAGTGGCAAGACAAGATGGAAGTAGCAAACCTCAACGCTCTCGATCGCCCTCAAAAAAGCAGTTTCTCACTCCCCAATTTACCGATTATATCTAGCGACAAAGCGGGCTGGGACAAGTTACAGTTAGCCTTCCATCGCCAGCCTGCTTGTTTCATGCCTGAACATTCTCCTCAGCATCATGTCATTTGTATTAATACAGGTAATCCAATCACATTGGAAAGAACAGTCGATGGAAAGTCGAAAACGATCGATGCCCTGCCTGTGGGGGATATTGGGATTTACCCCGCCAATTTGCGCCAAATGTTTCAATCGTATCAGGAGGCTGAGTATATCCAACTTTATTTGGAACCGACCTTGTTAACTGAAGTCGGATCTGAATTATGTCCTAATAGTGATATCAAGTTGGTGATGCAATTGGCTCCAATTCTTGATCCTCTAATTTACCAAATGGCGATCGCCCTTAAAACATCTTTAGAAGTCGATGGAACTAGCAGTAAACTCTATGCTGATGCCATGACAAACGCCTTAGCAGTTCATCTTTTATCCCGATATTCAACATCCAAACCATCTCTTCCACAGCCTTCAAGCGGACTTTCTGAGAAACAACTAAAGCAAGTGGTTGATTACATTCACGAGTATCTAAATCGAGATGTAGGTTTAGCTGAATTAGCCAATCTGGTGCAACTGAGTTCTTATTATTTCACGAGGTTATTTAAACAATCAATCGGCATTGCGCCACATCAGTACCATATCCGGTGTCGCATCGATCGCGCCAAACAACTCCTGCGAGAAAAACAGTTAAGTCTTGCAGAAATCGCCTGTGCAGTCGGGTTTGCCAGTCAAGGGCATCTCAACTATCACTTCAAGCGCGTGGTTGGGGTAACTCCCAAAGCATTTTTGCGGCAAAAATAGCAAGAACTTGGAAAAACAGCGCAAGAACTTAGAATACATCAACTTTTTGATGAGCGATGTTGGATACATCAGCACTCTAATCACAGTCAAGAGATGTGGCGTTTGAGCCGAGTCAAGCTGTTCTTTTCTAAGCACAATAATTCAAAAGGTTGATATGCCGGAAAAACTTCAAACTACAGATTGTATGTGCAATTGCGATCGAGAGATCAGGGTAATTTCGTCCTTAGATGACAGTAAAGCTATTTTGTACGAACAAGCTTCAGAATTATTACCTCTTATTGAGGAAATGAGCGGAGCTCTTGATCTAACTTTCTTCAAGGTTACAGCACATTTTGCTGATTCAAAATCATTTCCACTGGCAAATTTTCAGGAAGGGAGCCTTGAAATGCTCTTAGCAAAGCGTTTTGAGGAACTCAGCGATCTAAAGAAAAAAGTGGCTATCACAAACATTAAGTGCAAGCGACGTAGCCTAGAGTTATTGAAAGAAGAGAAATACTCAAACCTGGTAGATGCAGGTGTTTTTGAAAAATTGACACTTGAGGAACCCATTTTTGAGTCTGCCACGAAATTATTTACAAAGATGGGTGAGAGTTTCAAAACTCGAATTGTAACAGGGGTAGTTCCACCGATTGAATCAATGGTAGAACATCTACATCCCGATCTGGACAAGATTGCATTACGCATTCATCGTATTCGCTGTATCGATGAAACTAACATAGAATCAACCTCTGATTCTATTGCACTTGCTTCAGTCATTGTTCAACCTAATGGAACTACAACTCAAATTGCACCCGTAAAAATTGGTGACAACATTGGAGATGGTCGGGAATTTAATTATGGCTCGTGGTACTACGCAATTTACGATCTCTGGAACCCGGATAAGTTTCAAGGATTTCCAAAACTTTGTCAATGCACATTTATTTTATCTGAGCTTGATAATGGTGGTTTGCCTGAGATAGTGCAAACTATTTACGAAAAAATTCAAGGTGCGGTTCGTGATGCGGTTCGTGATGCAGTTGATGATGCGGTTGGATCGCTGTCAGGACTAATCGGAGCCGCAGTTAGCGCTACAGTAACATTAGTTCTGGGAAAATTATTCCAACTTTTTAAAGAGTGGTGGGAAGATGACTTATTTCCACCTGTTACAGTCGGTGCAATGATTACATCTTTCGATGGGCGTTGGGGTGGTAGCACGATTAGCCCACGATATTCGTGTTACTTTGAAGCTCTCGGAGGATTATATCGTATTGATTATTCTTGGCAATTTGTGAAGTAGTATGCAAATTCCACAGCCTAACAACCCCCTTGCAGCAGACGGTAGAAAGAGCTTTGCGTCCACGCAAAGCTTACACATCACCTTAGAAAGGGAACGTTATCTGTCAGCTCTAAACGTCCCAATTAATAGTAGAGTGAGCATTGTTATTTAGAGGAGGTGAAATTAACTCATTGCTCGTCAATACCTACCTCTAAATTCTTGCTTCTAATCACGGAACAATAAACTATCAAGTTTGAGTAAGTAGTAATTTGCGGCGGTAAAAAATCAACTGGTCAGGGTTCTCTAAAAATCAAATTTCCCTAGCCATAATTGAGTTCAGAAATTCAGCGGAGATATAGATATGAATGATACCATAGCAGCCGATAAGCTTTTGGAGGTTGGTTTGAACCGTCTAGGACAATGAGATAGTGTTGGTTGAGAATTCCTAGATGGTATTTCGACTTCTGACCCAAGTGCTGTCTGCTGGAGAACGGCAGAATAGATATCTCTCTGCGCGATGCCAAAATTATACGTGCGCTAAGAGCGCCCCGCTAGGCTTGCCACGCTTCGCTAATGCTGTTTTCATGCCCAAAGGACTGTACGCGATCGCCATTTTCCCTATCCTCGAAAAACACAGCAACCGCCAAGGCTCAAATCTGATCAGGATCAATACCCAGCGATCGCAAATATGCCGCTAGTCGCTCTTTTTGTTGCTGTTCCGCGTCAGCGCGTTGCTGTTCCGCGTCAGCGCGTTGGCGTTCCGCGTCAGCGCGTTGGCGTTCCGCGTCAGCGCGTTGGCGTTCCGCGTCAGTGTAAAAGCGTTCGAGTTTGGCTTGCTCACTTCCAGTCAGCAACAAATTACCCTGGTTATCCCACCAGCGCAACCATCGCTGTGTCTGATTTTGATAGCTGCCTTCCCATACCCCCAACTCTACTCCCATTAGTTCGATTGGGTAATGTCCGCGCTCGTTGGGTTCCAAGCGCATATAACGAGTATTCACCCAGTTGTAGACTTCCAATTCACTGGTTTTGATCATGTAAATGGCGTAGTACGGGATGCGGATAATCTGCTCATATACCCAAAACTTGCCCGGTTTCTGGGCAATACCTTCTGGTAAGCGGGATAGAGGAGTATTATCTCGTTCTTCCGAACCATCACCACTGGCAAGCTCAATGGCGATTATTGGTACCATATACTCGCGCCACAACACATAAGAGCGGCGAATTTCGCCATCTAACAGGGGTGGAACGTTGGGTACATAGAACCAGTCAGGAGCTTGGGCACCGCGTTCTGGAGGGTCAGTTTCGCGCCAGTAGATGCCACAATCTTGCCCGATCGCATATTGCCCGTCTGGATGGAGGGTTTGCAGCGTGGTTTCTAGGGAGTCGGTGAGCAGGATACTCTGAGGATGTTCTTGAAAATTTTTCACAAACGTGCCGTCAGATTCAGGAAGTTGCGTATGGTCAGGAAACGCTGGGGGCAGAGTTGTGTGATCGAGGTTTTGGGTCATGTCAACTATCCACTCGTTTTAGGACAGATGCTTTGTTTAAGTATAGCGATCGGCGATCGATTTGTGTAGCATGAATCATTGTCGTTGGCACGCCCTTTAAGATCCCCAATTCTTGTTTGAGCAATTCTCGGTACATACACAAAATTGCACTGAGGTATTATTTAAAGCGTTAATCATTTGATCAAAACTTCTCCCTTCCAACATCCAGAACTAATCATAACCCCTCCTAATCTTTGCACTCGTTCCAAACTCATTAAGTATACCCAAACCATTCCCAGAGATTTGCCAGATAAATCGAAAGTTTCAATCAATTGACGATTATATTCATTCTCCGTTTCTGAACGATTTGATCATAATCTTCCAACTCATCTAAAACACTTAAAATCGCCGCATCCGCAAAAGTTAAGACAAAACCTTGAATGGGACTTTCCCCAACCGTCATGCCAGGGTAGCCTAATGGTAGGTTAAAAAGCTGACCATAAGCGATCGCCTTTTCCTCCTCCACCACCTTCCCCACACAGAATCGCTGATAATTAGATTCACCAGGCTTGAGAGTGCCATACACAAAGATTTTTAACTGATTCAAGGTTTCCTCACTCATTTTGTTATACTACAAAAAGTAGTATAATAATCATAGATATGATTTCTATGTAAAAGTTTCACTCAGCACTCCCTGCGGATTCTTAGAAGGAGTGCAGCACTCAGCACTTAAGTTGGGGATGTGTCAAAATACAGCAAGCATTCATCACAAAAAAAAGTCCAGTAGGAGCAAGTTTCGTGGAGTCCCGTTATAACCCCGCCGAGATAGAACAAAAGTGGCAAAACACTTGGGATTTACAAGGCTTAGACAAAACCCCCACAGCCAGCGATAAGCCGAAATTCTACGCCCTGTCCATGTTCCCCTATCCGTCGGGCAGCCTACACATGGGACACGTCCGCAACTACACAATTACCGATGTTATCGCCAGAATCCGCCGGATGCAAGGGTTTCGGGTACTTCATCCAATGGGTTGGGATGCTTTTGGTTTGCCTGCGGAAAATGCAGCAATTGCCCGTGGTATTCATCCAGCAAAATGGACACAGGAAAATATTGCCCACATGAAGGCGCAATTAAAGCCTTTGGGTTTCTCCCTCGATTGGGATTGCGAACTTGCCACTTGTGCGCCAGATTATTACAAGTGGACACAGTGGATTTTCTTGCAATTTTTTCAGGCTGGATTAGCTTATCAAAAAGAAGCTGCTGTTAACTGGGACCCCATCGATCAAACAGTTTTAGCTAACGAACAAGTTGATAGTCAAGGGCGTAGTTGGCGCTCTGGTGCGATCGTTGAGCGTAAACTATTACGACAGTGGTTTTTTAAAATTACCGACTATGCTGAAGAATTACTCAATGATTTAGATAAGTTGAGTGGCTGGCCCGAACGGGTAAAGTTAATGCAGGCGAATTGGATTGGTAAATCCGTTGGCGCTTATTTAGAATTTCCGATTGTGGGTTTAGATGAAAAAATCGGTGTGTTTACTACACGTCCCGATACAGTTTATGGCGTCAGTTACGTTGTCTTGGCTCCTGAACACCCCTTAACACCACAAATTACTACAACAGACCAAAAAGTTGCTGTTGATGCCTTCGTGGCTGAAGTAGCCACTCAGAGCGAATTGGAAAGGACGGCGGAAGATAAGCCAAAGCGGGGTATCCCGACGGGTGGTGTGGCAGTTAATCCTTTTACGGGTGAAGAAATTCCGATTTGGATTGCGGATTATGTGCTTTATGAGTATGGTACTGGTGCGGTGATGGGTGTGCCTGCCCATGATGTGCGGGATTTCCAGTTTGCTAAGGAGAAGCAGTTGCCGATTAAGGTGGTGATTGCCCCGACTGGGGAGATACCTGTGCTACAAGAGGCTTTTACCGAGGCTGGAATTATCGTTAATTCTGGTGATTTCAACGGTATGGCGTCGGTAGAAGGCAAACAGGCGATTATTGAATACGCCGAAAAACAAGGTTGGGGGAAAGGACGAATTCAGTATCGTTTGCGAGATTGGTTGATTTCGCGGCAACGTTATTGGGGTGCGCCAATTCCGGTGATTCATTGCCCAAATTGTGGTAGTGTGCCTGTGCCGGATGCTGATTTGCCAGTTAAGTTGCCGGAAGATGTGGTGTTTACGGCTGGTCGAGTTTCTTCGTTGGCACAGTTAGAAGGTTGGGCAAATGTGCCTTGTCCGAGTTGTGGCACAGCGGCGAAGCGGGAAACTGATACGATGGATACGTTTATTGATTCGTCTTGGTATTTCCTCCGTTTTCCAGATGCCAAGAATGGGCAGCAAGCGTTTGATCCGAGTAAGACGAATGATTGGTTGCCGGTGGATCAATATGTGGGTGGTATTGAGCACGCGATTTTGCATTTGTTGTATTCGCGCTTCTTTACTAAAGTATTACGCGATCGCGGTTTACTCAACTTTGATGAACCTTTCCAACGTCTTTTGACTCAAGGCATGGTTCAGGGTTTAACTTACATGAACCCAACTACAGAAAAGTGGATTCCTTCTAATTTAGTCGATCCGGCTGATCCGAAAGACCCAGAAACTGGTGAGAAGTTGGATATTTCTTTTAAAACCATGTCCAAGTCTAAATATAATGGCGTGGCACCGGAGGATGTGATTAATAAGTATGGCGCGGATACGGCGCGGATGTTTATTTTGTTTAAGGCGCCACCAGAAAAAGATTTAGAGTGGGATGAGTCGGATGTTGAAGGGCAATTCCGTTTTCTGAATCGGGTTTGGCGTTTGGTTACGGAATTTGTGCAGGGGAGGGACGCAAAGCCTTGCGCCCCTACAACGGGAGAGTTGACGAAATCGGAGAAAGACTTAAGACGGGCAATTCACACGGCAATTAAAGATGTTACTGAGGATTTGCAGGACGATTATCAGTTTAATACTGGTGTTTCGGAGTTGATGAAGTTGAGTAATACTTTGACTGATTCAACTTGCAAAGAATCGCCAATATATGCTGAAGGAATTGTTTCTTTGATGTTGCTTTTAGCGCCTTTTGCACCTCATATTGCTGATGAGTTGTGGCAGTTAATGGGTAATAGTAACTCTATACATATTCAGAGTTGGCCCCAAGTTGATACATCGGCATTAGTTGCCGATGAAATTACTTTGGTAATTCAAGTCATGGGCAAAAAACGCGGTACTTTAGTTGTACCTGCTCAATCTGACAAGGCAGCGTTAGAAAAGTATGCCCGTGAGTCGGAAGTGGTGCAGCAATATTTGGAAGGTAAGCAGATTAAGAAGGTGATTGTTGTGCCTGGTAAGTTAGTGAATTTTGTGGTGACTTAGAAACAGTGGAGAGAGTACTTTGAGTAACAATTTAAAGCACTCTCTCCACTGATTTATAGTCAGTTCCCAACATCGAAATCACTTCTACTGATTCCTCCAACGCTTGGCAAATTCTGTTAAATCAGCAGAAGTTAGCTTTGATTGTAAATACTTCAGGGCTTTTTCTTGATGAGGAAACTTTTTGGCATCATAAAATGCTGCTACATCTGTTAGTTTGATGGGTTGACTATCGCAGCAACTTGATTGCGGAATTGACGAGCAAATTCAATCAAAACGTTAGGGTAATCTCCTGAAGTTAAACGATTTTGTAGCCAAATTAATGCTTGGTCTTGATAAGGGAATTTAATCGGATCGTAATTCGGTTTGCCAATATTTGTCAGCAAAATTGGCTGCAAAATATCTGTAGCGGCTTGATTGAGTGCAACGCGCAAGTTCAAGTTAGCAATGCCATTAGCTGGCACATTAATCTTAGATTGAAAAACCTTAACTGCATTAAAAGTTATCTGTCCATAAAATGGCTGATCTGGAATGATGCCAGCTTGAACAACAATATTTAATTGATCTTGTAATATTTTCATTACCTCCTGTAACTTAGCTTTGGTTTGATTACCATATATGCCATCAACTGCGAGATTCGGTCCTTTGTATTGCTCCTGAAAGCCGCGAATTGCTTTAGTTGTGGCGCTATCAGTTAAGGAACTGTTATCTGATGTAAAGGGAAATACACTCGTCGGGGCTGATGTCGATAAGTATCCTAAACCTACTAAAATTGAGCGGACTTCAAGATTTGTATAATCGCGTGGCATAGCTTTAAATTAGTTATTCACTAAATGTCAGTGGGTTCTGTGTTTAATATCTACACAGAGCATAGTCAGCATTTCGGAAACGTTGTTAGATAGGAAGTGGTGGAATTTAAGATTTTGCAGCATTGGCAAAAAAAGCCTTTGACAATTGTTAAGAATAATGCAATATCTTCAAGGCTAATTAGCTACTGCAACTGACAGAATTTGCGATAACGAAGCACAAATCGCCTTTTCTTCAGAAGTGATAGCAATAGTGTCGTATTTTTGTAAGAGGGCGTTGCTGAATTGGGGTATGAAATCCTGTAATTTGATCGTAGAGACGTTCCGTCGGAACGTCTCTACAAATAGCTGAAGGACCAGAATTAGAAAGTAAAAGTTTGATATTCATACTTAAAATCAGCAACGCCTTTTTGTAAGAGAATGGACACTTGCTTGAAATAAAGCAAGCTAACAATTTTAGTGGCACAAAAGATAACTGAATGTTTCAATCACCCAAATTTCATCTGAATCAGACTGCTGTCATACTATGATATTGACACTAAAATTTTGCATAAATAAAAAATATGACCACCACACTAACACCTGTGGCGAAATCAATGCCGCACTATCAAGTGCTTGATGGCTGGCGTGGTATCAGTATCCTCTGCGTGTTGGCAGCTCATATGCTACCTTTAGGTCCCAAGTCGTGGCAACTTAACGAATTAGTTGCTGCCCTAGGGATGTGTCTATTTTTTACACTTTCAGGTTTTTTAATCACAAACACTCTGATCTATCGCTCGAATGTCCGCAACTTTCTAATTAGGCGCTTTTGCCGTATCTTACCGCTGGCGTGGGCTTTTATGTTAGTGGCGCTGCCTTTAGCTGCTGCTCCACTGAGCGCCTATGCTGCACATTTTTTATTTTACGCGAATCTGCCCCCATTTTGGATAACTCCTCCGACCGCTCACCTCTGGAGTCTCTGTGTTGAGATGTATTTTTACCTGGGCATCGCGCTGATTTTCTTGGCACTGAAACAACGTGGTTTATTATTATTACCTGCACTCTGCTTGGCTGTCACTGCAGGGCGCATCTGGCAAGGCATACCCATTTCAATTGTTACCTACTACCGTATAGACGAGATCCTCTCTGGAGCCTGTCTGGCGCTAATTTTGGTAGGACGATTGGGAGAGTATTTACCCCGTTTCCTGGCTTGGATTAATCCCTATATGGTGTTGGGTTTGCTTCTGCTTTCCTGCCACCCAGACATCATCCCAGCTAATTACCTACGTCCCTATTTAGCTGCTGCCCTAGTTGGTTCTACACTTTATCAAAACGAAGCCCGGATCTTGGCTTGGCTCAATGCTCGTACACTGATCTATATTGCTTCCATCTCCTATGCCCTCTATGTGATTCACCCCTTGACAATTTACGGTTGGTTGGGGTCTGGTGAGACAATGATTAAGTATGCCAAACGTCCGTTAGCGTTTCTTCTAACCTTCGCCTTGGCCCATCTTTCAACCTTTTACTATGAAAAACACTGGATTGCTTTGGGTAAGCGTTGGACGACCAGAGATACGACCAAGGCTTGCTAAATCTAGGCAATTGCCAAACTGTGGTTAAACCAACTTTTACCACCGACAGGGACTTTGAACAACCCATGCCGATGGATTAAGTTGGGGTAATTGTCTTCAAACTACGGTAAGCGGCAGAATTTGCGATCGCGATCGTATTGCGGATCTTGCCAAGAATAAGCAAAATGACTGATCGAGTTAATTTGCGGCACAGTCTGGCGCAATGCCTGCATCTGAACTTCCAATGGTGGACGATTACTCACCGACTTGCCCCAAGTGCCTGCCAACGCTGGCATCACCAGGGTGCCATTAGTTGTCTTTGCCAAAACCCGCTTCACCAAATCCTCAATACAGCCTGTACTGCCACAAGTACCGTAAGACATGGGATGCCACTCAATCGAACTCGGAAATCGATCCCAAGGCTGTAGACGAGAATCATAGCCCGCTTGACCAACTGCTTGATTAGCATCGGGGAAAAATACTGCCCCAGATTTAATGCCACTGCGTTGAGCTAAAGTGGTTGCCATAGACAGAAAATCCAGCACACCCTGGGCAGCATGAGCCACACTGAGCTGATAAAGTTGCCACTGCAACCGGGCAACCGTATCGCTAGGGGAAGGTGTACGACCTTGCCAAAGCGGTGTTGGCTCATTGGGATAAAGTTGATTGATATCGGCAATATCACTATCACTAATACCACGGCGAGTCACATAACGAGCAATTAGCTCTCTTCCCTTATTATTGCCAGCGCGGTCATATAGTGCTTTTTTGGCGGCATCACTATAGATCCACAAATCATTGACACTGGTGACCACAGAATCACCACCTGAGCCACGAGGATAACGAATATAGTCAAATAACACGCCGTCGGGGCGCCGCTTTAAGATTCCTGAACTAACTGAGTATAGTCAGCCTTGGCTTGTGAGCTATAAGGGTCAATAAAGGCTTGGGGACCGTCTTTAACAAAGGTTAAGCTGGTTTCTCCCTTGCCGTTACGGACAAGCACGTTTTGGCGGTCTGGGCGCTGGGCGTAGATGTAGCCAAAATTCATGGTAAACATCCAGGCATAGACTTTCATACCCCGTTCTCGCCCTTTTTGGATGATTTGGGCTAGGATGTCGAGTTTTTCAGTACCGGGTGTGCGGATTAGGGAGGGCCAAGGTGTTGAGTTTTCTGAGCTAGGTAGTAGTACCTGACCATCGTTAAAGACTTCTACGTTGACTTGGTTGTAGCCACGACTAACTAAGCGGTCTAATATTTCGTCAATTGCGCCTTTACGGGCATCGCAGGGGTATAGACGTAACCAAATGGCTTGGTTGTTGGGCCAGGTACGTTCACGGCATTTCTGCAGTAATTCGGCGTGTTCTTTGACGAGGGCTTTGTAGCGATTTTCTGAGTCGGAGTTGCCTTTGAGGACGCCGACTAGTAAGTTTTGTTTTTGTGCGATCGCTTCGTTGGAGAGCCAGCAGTATCCTGGTGTTTGAGCTTGAACGCTCTGTGCTAACCAACACTGACCTAGAAGGCTGCTACTGGTTAGAAGTGTGGCGACTGTACCGCGATAAAGACGCTGCCACAATCGCGCCCCTTTCTGAAAATCTTTGGACATTCTTACAAAAGATACAAAATAACAGAAAGTTGCGTTACTAGTCTAAGCTAATCAGCAAGTTTTCTTAGCTTTTCGATATTTTCCGCTTTCTCTGATTTTGGGCACTGCTCCGGATCATTGGCAAATTTAAAGCAAAAAAAAGGGGCTGATTGCTCAAACCCCCAACATTTGGCATTTTTGCCTAGATTGCTCTAACACGTACCACTGTTTTAAGAATTGCGGTTCAGCGCACTCTCGACTTGGCGGAATTCTTGCTCTAAGCGCGTCTTCAGCTTTTGTGGTAAGGGGCGATTGGGATATGAGCTGTAATGACCCGCTAATGAGTTGAGGGCGGTTCGCATGGTGGTAAAGGAACTGAGCGTCATGACTGAGCCATCTCGGCGGTAGCGAGAGGCAAAGTCGTTGATTTTTTGACGCGCTTCTTCTTGGACTGCTGCCTTTTCTGGGGCATCTTGTGGTAGTTCAATGGCGGCTCTCATGCTTTGTAACAAGGCAGCAGTATCTTGGCGATAATCTCCTGTTAAGCCTGCAACGCTTGAGGACGAACATCCCATCAGACTAACTACGACAACCAAGACTAAGGCAACAAGGGGTGATAAGTAGCGCTTCATAAGCATGGTTCAGATTCATACGGAATTTCAAAATTAGAATTTAATCCTATCTTGAATTGTG
This sequence comes from Himalopsyche tibetana, assembly GCA_030503985.1. Taxonomy (NCBI): domain Eukaryota; kingdom Metazoa; phylum Arthropoda; class Insecta; order Trichoptera; family Rhyacophilidae; genus Himalopsyche; species Himalopsyche tibetana. Next base: position 25,869 of record JAPJYX010000259.1, read on the forward strand.
CGTCTGGGGATCAGATCTCTAGCCCTAAGTGCTGGGTTCTCAATACTTGTTTCTCTATCAAAAACTATTTTTATTGCTGATAATTATTTTTATTAACACAATTTTGTCTTGATATTCAGTCACTTCATTACTATTTCTTAGGGATATCTATCGATATATTTTATTGATTTTTTAGAAATAAAACTTATTAAAATATTGATTCATCTAAAATAATACAATAGAATAATAGAACAATCATCAATCAGCCTAATCTAGCTTTTCTGCACCTAAGAGTTTTTATATTTAAGCTCTAGCTAGAACGGGAAAACCATTTTATGGGAGAACTTTTTCACTTATTTCTTTTGATTAATTAGTCATTAGTCACTTGCTTACATACGCCGCCGCTGATCGGCATTATTAAGCTTCGGTTAAGCACTGTGCTTGCTAGGCTTAATTTAAGAGAGTAAGAAAGGAAATCTCTCGGTCTTTGCTCGTTCTACTAACCCCGTCGGTATTGATTAGCACTACTTTTTCTCGGTGTTCTTACTAGTGCTTTGCTTGGTCTGTTCCACTACATTTAGACAAGACTGCTTAAATTACACATAAGCTCCTCACCGGCTGTGTTTTCTTGCCTTGGAGATCTTCCCACCCCTTCAATTAAGAGGGGAGAATGAGCCTCTCAATCTTCCTTAGAAAGGGTAATTGAGGGAGATACAACGTTCTGATCAGGCAATCACAATGAGGCAGAAAACACAGTCTGACACCTCTTAATGCAAGGAGGCAGATGAATTTGGCGTCCAACAAGATTGGGACGGCAAAAGGGCGATTTTAAGGATTTAGGCAAGAAGTCCATTGACAGTCCTTAAATTTTGTTGAGCTGATTTTTTTAACTCGACAAATTGAGGCAACAAGCTACTCATCAGGTGAAATCTATGATATCCGAGAATAGTACCAATCGTATTGCCTTAATTTCCGTTAGTGGTGATCCTGCCGCCGAAATTGGTCAAGAAGAAGCGGGAGGACAAAATGTTTATGTGCGTCAAGTTGGGTTAGCATTAGCAAAAGTTGGATGGTCGGTGGATATGTTTACACGCCGCATCAGTGATGATCAATTATCTGTTGTGCAGCACGCCCAAAATTGTCGGACTATTCGTTTAACAGCGGGACCAGTTAAGTTTATTAGTCGAGATCAAGTGTTTGATTATTTGTCTGAATTTGTGAAGCAATTTCAGGCATTTCAACAACAACAAGGATTTGTTTATCCTTTGGTTCATACTAATTATTGGTTGTCGTCTTGGGTGGGGATGGAATTGCAAAAGCAGCAGCCTTTAAAGCAGGTACATACTTATCACTCTTTGGGTGTAATTAAGTATGATTCAATTAGTAATTTGCCAGCAATTGCTGCGACAAGATTAGCGACAGAAAAAGCTTGTTTGGAGACAGTAGACTGTGTGGTTGCTACCAGTCCTCAAGAAACGGAACATATGCGATCTGCTTGCAGCAGCGCTTCGCTATCGCTTGTTTCGGCTCAAGGTACAATTGAAATGATCCCTTGTGGTACAGATATTGACAGGTTAGGGCGATTGAGCGAGAAGCAGCGCGTCAACAGCTCAATATACCGGATAATGCCAAAGTTGTGCTGTATGTGGGGCGATTTGACCCGCGTAAGGGCATTGAAACCTTGGTAAGAGCAGTTGCCAATTCGGTTTTACGAGGTGAGGAAGATTTACGATTAATTATTGCTGGTGGTTATCGTGTGGGGGCAAGTGATGGGATGGAATGCGATCGCATTCAGGGTATTGTTAAAAAATTAGGTCTAGCAGCAATTACCAGTTTTCCAGGACGACTCAGCGAAGCCGACCTACCAGTATATTACGCTGCCGCAAATGTCTGCGTTGTGCCTAGTCATTATGAACCCTTCGGTTTAGTGGCAATTGAAGCAATGGCTTGTCGGACACCCGTTGTGGCGAGTAATGTGGGAGGATTGCAGTTTACCGTCATCCCAGAGGTCACAGGATTACTCGTACCACCACAAGACGAGATTGCTTTTAGTCAAGCCATTGATCGTATTTTAAGCGATTCAGAATGGGCAGATATTTTGGGACAAACGGCTCGGCAACGTGTGGAAATTGCCTTAAGTTGGGATAGTGTGGCAGCTCGATTGAGTTGTCTTTATCACAAATTACTTTGCCCAGATGTCTCTGTCACAGAAAAAGCCTCCCAACTGGTTGCTTAATTTTGCGGCGTTGTAATTAATTGTATGTGGCGTTGTAATTAATTGTATGTGGCGTTGTAATTAATTGTATGTGGCGTTGTAATTAATTGTAGGGGCGCACGGCCGTGCGCCCCTACAGATAATTTCGTGTGATCAGTATGACATCAAAATCAACTACCTAAATAGCGCCGCAAAAAGCTTTCCAAAGATTCCAGCTTTAGGTTATAAATCAACTCCAAATTATTAATTTGATCTGCTGTACAGAAAAACTCATTAGCCAACAAAGTACGAAACGTGCCTAAGCTTTTTCGTGCTTGAGGATTAGCAAAACCGATCGCATTTCTTAGCCCATCCAACACTAACAAAGGTGGATTAATTACAATCGGCTCTTTATTAAATAAGCGACCAAAAATGCGAGGAATGTCTTCACGTTTCAAACATCAGGTCCACCAACGGGAAAGATTTGATTACGTGCCCCTTCCACATTGACAGAATCAACAGCAATTTGGGCTAAATCATCAGTGCTAACAATTGAGGTTCGGTTTTTAGCATCACCATTAAGCAGATAAATCCCCGTTTGTCGGAATTGTTCAGCCAAGGGTAAAAGATTGGAGGCTAACCCGGCGGGGCGTAGGATGGTGTAATTAAGACCACTGGTTTGTAGATATTTTTCAACAGCACGTTTTGCTTTAAAAACGGGGGCATCTTCGTAACCTCTATCCGCACCTAAGACAGAAATAAAGACAAAATGTTGAACATCATTTTCTTTTGCCTGGTCAATTAATTCAATATTGGCGCGATAATCTAACTCTTGAGAATCGCCACTAGAACCATGAGTGCTGATGATATATTGGACACCCTTGCAAGCTTTTTTAATATCTCTTTCCTGCCGTAAGTCACCAATAAAAAGTTCAGCCCCTCGCTGTTCTAATTCTTTGTAGCGAGAGGAAAGGCGAACAAATGCCCTAACAGGCAAGTCTCGTTCTCGCAAGAGGCGCACCACACGGCGTCCAATTCCTCCTGTTGCTCCAGTGACTAAGTACATATCTTCAATTCGCCAAAGAGTTCTAGGGAGATTCTAACAATTCTAAAATTACTGGGGTATGGTCGCTGGGCTGAGTTAGCTTTCTGGGGGCAATGTCGATGGTGCAACTAATGGCTTTTCGTAAAGATTGAGGGTGAGGTAATGATGATCGATACGCCATCCCCTATTATGGCTGAAGGCACGAGTCCGATAGTCCCACCAGCTAAAATGACCACCCTCGTCGGTAAATTTGCGGAAGGCATCAGAGAGTCCGATATTTAAGACTTCTTGGAGTGCTAGGCGCTCTGTGGAGGTTGCCATAACCTGATTCTCGCGGTTTTTGGGGTCGTGGATGTCTCGGTCTTCTAGGGCGATATTGAAGTCACCACAGACACATAAATTATGGGGTGGTTGCTCTAAAAGTGCTTGCAGATATTCTCGTAAAACTTTGAGCCATCGCAGTTTGTATTCGTATTTTTCACTGCCCACAGCCGAACCATTGGGGACGTAAAGATTGACGATGCGGATATTATTAACTACGGCCTGTAATGACTCGTTTTTGTTCGTCTAAATCTCCGACAATTTCTGTGCCTAAGATGGGTGTAAAGCCGGTGCTGATTTCTGTTACTGGTGTTTTGCTGAAGATGGCAACACCGTTGTAAGATTTTTGTCCAGAAATGTAGAGATGAAGTCCTAATTCTTCAAAAGGTTGTAAGGGAAAATCGGCATCGACTACTTTGGTTTCTTGCAGGCAAAGCACATCGACTTGAGTTGATTGTAGCCAGTCGATGACGTGAAGTTGGCGAGTGCGAATTGAGTTGACATTCCAAGTGGCAATTTTCATGAAGTTGATGATTTGAATTCACATTATTGTAGGGGAATCCCCTCATCCCCTAGCCCCTTCTCCCACAAGGGGCGAAGGGGGACTGGATTTTTTTGAACTCTTTTCAAGAGAGTGGGAAGTTAGTCATGTGCTAAATTCTCTTGCTCCCCTCGCCCCTTGTGGGAGAGGGGCTGGGGGAGAGGGGGTTTCCCCAACCCACAAATTAAGCCACACCCCGCAGGATAGCGTAGATAACCATCGAATCTTCCAAATCCAACGACTCACACAAAACATCCGCATCTCTTTCACCCTCTAAGAAGCGATGGATAGCAGCGACAAGATTACCCCAAACATCTGCAAATCCTTCCATCGCTGTTTCTACCTGTTGCCTCACTTCTGCATCATCCACAGCAGCAACTACCAATTCAATCAACGCATCATATTTTTGCAACTCATACTGTGTCCCTGCAAACGCTGCCTTTGCCTCCCGTCCTAGGCAACGATATTCCTTGGCTTGGATCGTATCCTGCTGCTTATTGGCAATCTCTGCCAATATATTATAAGTTCTCCAAATCCCAGCCGCATCAGGATCTAAGGTTTTCCTGATAGCCAATGCCTCTTCTGCTACTTGCCTCGCTTCTGGCAAGCGGTTGGGTTGGTTGCATAGGAGGTCGGCGAGGTTGTTGAGTCCGTCGGATACCATTAACTTGTCTCCTATTGCTTTTCTAGCTTCTATAGCCTTGCGAAACCAAGCCTCAGCCTCTACAAGTTTGCCAGTATATTCATTGACCATAGCTAATTGATGCCAAGTATTTGCTGCACCTGCCAGATTCCCTTGAGATTCCTTAATTCTTGCTGATTCTCGGTAGTGATGTTCCGCTGCATCCCACTGCTTGGCTGTTTGGTACACCATACCCAGTTGATGCCAGCCTATTGCTTCCTGTCTTGGTTCACCCAGTTGCTGGAAAGTAGTAAGTACTTCACGGTAACGTTGTTTTGCTTCTGCTAGGTTGCCCTGAGACATCGCCAGGTCGCCCCATCGCCCATTGATTATCGCCGCACCACGAATGTCGCCAAGTTCTGATTTAATAGCCAGTGAAGCCTGATAAGCCAGTCGTGCCTCATCATAATTCCCCATATCCGTTAGCGCATCTGCTAAATCAGTCTGCATATATCCCACCTGGCGCTTCGCCTCATCAGATGCTTGTAACTGCTGGGCAACTGCTAACCCTTGACGGTAGAGTGCTGCTGCCTGTGCTAGTTGACCTTGTGACATCAAGCATTTCCCTAGCCAACCCAATGTATTACAGCGATCATAACTTGGTTCCTCACCCAAGCCTGCCAGTATTTCATTAAATACCTGTGCTGCTTCTTGATAGCGACCAACACTTCGTAATTGCTCACCGACGTTGCTACGGACGAGATACCATGTCTGGGAACCCACTTCCCCACCTATTTTTTCAATTCGTCGATTTAATTCAGCCTGATCGCGGTTGAGTCCAAAGACGTCGAGAAACTTGTTTACATAGGTAACAAAGTCCACTGCCCATTCTTCACCCGCATCCAACGCCCCACGAACTGCAACCAGCAAATTTGGCAGTTCTCTTTGAGCAATGGCACGGATTTCATGGGGGTTTTTGCGATCATCAACATACAAATAGCCACATAGTTGATAGTGCCGCAGCCGATGACGGGCAAGCAGTTCAGCCTTTTCAGACTCAGACAAACGCAACCACAAAGCTGGCGCTAAAGTAGGGTGAAACTTGAGATAAGGCACATTGATATTAAGCAAATGTTCCGGCTGAATCAAACCCGTAGCTTCCAATGCCGGACGTAACCTCTGCCACTGTGACTCAGAAAACTCAGTAATTTCTAGCAAAGTAGATTCCATCGCCCCGCCCTGAAACACACCCAACCGAGGCAACCACTGCCTCACCTCGTCATCCAACCTTTCCAGCGATAAATTCAACGACGCTAACAAAGGATTACCTGGTGTTTCGGCAATCAACGCTTCCAACCGTTCCCCCAATGCAGTCGCACTGCGGACTTTCAACTGATTCGCCAACAAGCCAATTGATAGAGGATGAAACTGCACCAGTTGGAACAATTCCAACAACTTTTGACGTTGAGGCGGCACACGTTGCGGTTCTGGAGGCAGTTTCATTAAACTCTGGAAATATGCCACAGCGTCTTCTTTTCCCAACCCCGACAATTCCAGAGAGCGATGTTTGCGGCTGCCTGCTGTGGCATAGTCAGGATGGGCAAAATCCGGTGTGCGAGTTGTGAGTAAAACGCGACAATTGCCGATTTCTGACCACTGTTTGGCGGCATCTAATAATTCTCGTAAAGGTTGTGGCTGCAGGACTTCCAGGTTATCCAAAATCAGTAAGGTCGAATGTTGCCCCAACGCCTGAGTTGCCGCTGCCACCTCCACAAAACTCTGCTGCAATACCGTCGCCAGAGTACTCACTGCCAACCCCAAGGCATCCACGCCCTGAAATGCGGCATAATCGACAAAACAGACTTTCTCAAACATCCCAGTACGGTGCAACCATCGCCCTGCTTCCTCGACTAAGAATGTCTTGCCTTGTCCGCCAAAGCCTGACACCGTAAGGCGGCGGGTTCCTTGCACAAACCACTTTTCAATCTGCCAAAGTTCCTCACGGCGCCCGAAAAATCCGGCTTCTTGTAGTGGGCGTAGGTTGCACCCCTCTCCCCCAGCCCCTCTCCCACAAGGGGCGAGGGGGGCAAGAAAGTCCGGTTCCCCTTCTCCCCTAGTGGGAGACCGGAGCTTTAGTGAGGAGGTTAGGGGATGAGGGGCTACACTTAACAACGGCGTATCCTTCCCCGCCTGATACAGCGCAGGCAAAAACCAATCCTGCAACCTTAAAGTAATCCGCTGATCACCTCGTTGCTTTTCCCCCCGTTCCTCGTTGGAATACAAGTCTATCCGCGCATTATCCAACGCCTCACCAATACCTTCACCAAACACCAAACCTCGATAAAACTGACCGAACAATTGGCGGGCAGTTGTCATCAATACCGAATGAGTCATCGCCAATACCGCCGGAATTCCCGCATGGGTCAACCTTGCAGCCACGCAACCCATCGCGTCTTCCCCACCCATCGCCGCCGACTGACAAGCAGACAAGACAAATAACCCGACGTTTTGCTGGTTCAGCATATTCCCCAGCTTGTCGGCACTTTTCAGGTCGCGTTTCCCTTCCTTATCCTCAAACAACAGATAACCTATCTCGCTGGCGTTCCCATTGCCTGCTTTAGTTGCTATTTCTGGGTCACTGAATTTCGCCTGTTCATAGAAGCGTCCATCGGGGTCAAATACTCCATGTCCATCAAAATGGACAATATCTACAGGTGGTTTATGTCTATGTTCCAACCGTCGCTCTAACCGCACCTTCAAATTATCTAACGTCGCCGGACGCAAAAACTCGACTTCAACACGTCCTGCTGCCTCTTGGGCGATCGCATCCAACACTGCCTGCGCCTCACCACGAGGGTCAATAAACCCCGCATCACTGGGACGACTCACCACAAACAGCAGCCGCAAACGGTCTTTTACCTGAACTTTAAACGGTTTGCGTCCACCTCCCGCTCCTGCCAAACGGCGACGAATCGAAATCCGAGGGTTTTCATGTACTAAATATGTGCCTGCTGAGTCGCGCAACAATTCCCAAGGCAGCGATAAAATTGCTGGATGACTAGCATTAATAGTTAGTAAACGTTCTTCCTCTTCTTCATCCTGAAAGTCATTAAAGATCCGCTGTGCTGCACGATTTTGGAAAACGGCATTAAATAAATCTGTACCCCATTGAGGTAATTTCTTAGCAATTCTTTCTGCCCGTTGATCATCAACTTCTGTGGTGTAGCCTGGTCCGTATACTTCCAAATACCATTGAATTTCTTTTGTGTCTTTTTCATTCAGCGGCGAGAGAAAATCTAGTGTGTTTGTCTTTTGGTGTTCAAGTTCAACAATGACTTGATTATTTTCTGGGAAAGTTATATTTAATTCCATTATTAAGTTGTTTTATCTGAGGTTTGAGGCTGATACTATTTATTAATTCAAGTATTCTTCTCAGATTTCCGCAAACTTTAAGGAAGAATTTTCACTACTTGTCTTATTTGGTTTTATTGCTGGGATGTGATGCGGTAGTAGTTTATTATCGGGACTTACGCACAAGCTTCTACATCTGGGAGGGGCGCACGGCTGTCATCGGTGTCAACTTAACGTGAAACCCACAGTCCAGCAGGGGTTTAAACCCCTGCCTCATAGCGAAAGTCCTCTAAAGAGGACTACTAGATTCTTGAGTCCTCTTTAGAGGACTTTTGCTATTAGCCTGGGACTTAAGTCCCAGGTGGTTTTCGGCTTAAGTTGACACCAATGACGGCTGTGCGCCCCTACATATTAGGTTATATTACACTAGGAAATTCATTCCTCAAATCTTACAATTCAAATCCCCAGCTTTTTGTGTAAAACGCATATTTTCACCATAATCAACCGGACAATCAATTACAGAAGGAACATCTTGTTCCAATGCTAATTTCAAAGTAGGAATTAAATCAGCCGCAGAAGTTACACGATAACCTTTCAAACCCATACTTTCGGCAAATTTCACAAAATCTGGATTACCAAATTTCACAAAAGCTGACTCACCAACACCAAAATGATTTTCTTGTTTCCACTCAATCAAACCATAGCCACCATCATTAAAAATTAAGGTAACAAAAGGTGTTCCCACACGCAAAGCTGTTTCTAATTCTTGGCAATTCATCATAAATCCACCATCACCAGTAACAGCAACTACCTTACGATTAGGATGCACTAATTTTGCTGCCACTGCCCCCGGTATAGCAATACCCATTGCGGCAAAGCCATTAGAAATGATACAAGTATTAGGACAATCGCCATGATAATGTCGCGCTATCCACATTTTATGAGCGCCAACATCGGAAATTACAATGTCTTCTGGTTCCATCACTTGCCGCAAATCATAGATGATTTTTTGTGGCTTAATGGGAAAGCCATCATCGTTGGCATATTGTTCGTAATCTTCCCGAATTTCTTCTCGTAATTTAACAGCAGATGGTGTCGTTTTCCCTTTCCTGTCTGCTTGTTTCATAATCTCTTCTAGGGAGTCGGAAATATCACCAACTACCTCGACTTGCGGAATATAACTACTATCAATTTCTGCAGGAGTTGTGCCAATATGAATAATCGGAATGTTGCCTTCTGGGTTCCACTTTTTGGGAGAATATTCAATTAAATCATAACCCACAGCAATGATTAAATCTGTATCATCAAAGGCACAACTAATATGATCTCGCTGTTGCAAACCAACTGTCCAAAGTGATAAAGGATGAGTATAAGGAATTATACCTTTTCCCATAAAGCTGTTGACAACGGGAATATTCATCCGTGTGGCAAATTGGGTTAAAGCTTCGCTAGCATTAGCACGAATTGTCCCATTCCCTACCAAAATCAAAGGATTTATTGCCTTAGAAATGGCGACAGCGGCTTTACCTAAACTGCGAAAAGAGGCAAAGGTTTTTTCTCGTTCATCTTTGGTTAAGGGTTTACCCGTTACTGGCATTGCGGCAATATTTTCTGGCAAGTCAATATGCACAGCCCCAGGTTTCTCACTCTGGGCAATCTTAAAGGCTTTTCTTACTATTTCGGCTGTATTACTAGGGCGTACAATTTGGGCATTCCATTTAGTAACTGGCGCAAACATTGCTACCAAATCTAAATATTGATGGGATTCTATATGCATCCTATCTGTGCCAACTTGTCCTGTAATTGCTACTAATGGCGCACCATCTAAATTGGCATCAGCAACACCTGTCATTAAGTTAGTCGCACCAGGACCAAGTGTAGAAAGGCAAACCCCCGCTTTACCCGTCAATCTACCATAAAGGTCTGCCATAAAAGCAGCACCTTGCTCATGTCGGGTTGTAATAAACTGAATTGATGAATGTCTTAGTGCTTCTAATACGTGTAAATTCTCTTCCCCAGGTAGTCCAAACACATATTCAACGCCTTCATTTTCCAGGCATCGCACTAATAATTCCGCCGTATTCATTTCACCCATTTTATTTTTCCTCAATGTTGTATTATTTTGTTCAAACTCATAGAAATACGAACCACAAAGTTAATTTTGTGGCTTCAGTTCAACTTTATCAATCGTGATAAAAATCGTAATTACTTTACCCAAACTGTTTTGATGTTGACAAATTCATGAATGCCCAAAATACCCAATTCTCGACCATAACCAGAGCGTTTAATTCCGCCAAAAGGTAGACGCGGATCTGATTTAACTAAGCTGTTAATAAACACTGCCCCTGCTTCAATTTCTTCGATTAAGCGCTCAATTTGCTCGGCTTCTGTTGTCCATGCACTTGCTCCCAAACCGAAAGATGTGGAATTAGCAAGTGTAATAGCGGCATCAATATCTGGAACTCGAAATAATAGCGCCACTGGACCAAAAAATTCCTCTTGCTCGGCTGGTGTTCCTGGTTGGAAATCTGTCAAAATTGTGGGAGGATAAAAGTTGCCTGGACGATCGCTTAATGGTTGCCCACCTGTTAAAACTTTGCAGCCTTTTTCAATACAATCTTGAACTAGTTGATCTAATTCTTGAAGAATGCCGGGAGTTGCCAAAGGACCAACATCTATGCTCTCATCCATTGGGTCGCCAACTTTTAACATTTGGAATTTTTCAACAAAACGTTGCTCAAATTCATCGGCAATGCTATCTTCGACAATAAATCGTTTCGCCGCGATACAAGATTGACCGTTATTGAGCATTCTTGCTGTAACCGCTGTTGCAATTGCCTGCTCTAAATCGGCACTTTTTAAAATAATAAAGGGGTCACTGCCGCCTAATTCTAAGACAACTTTCTTAATTTGTTTCCCTGCTGCCGCTGCTAGTGCCATACCAGCAGACTCACTACCTGTTAAAGTGGCTGCTTTGACTCGCGGATCATTAATAATCGCTTCAACTTGATTTGCACCAATTAATAAGCTTTGAAACGTGCCTTCGGGAAATCCAGCTTCTTTAAGAATTGTTTCAATTGCTAAGGGCGCATTGCGGCACATTAGAAGCGTGTTTGAGTAAGCCAACATTCCCTGCCATCAGCGCAGGTGCGGCAAAACGGAAGACTTGCCAGAAAGGAAAATTCCAAGGCATAACCGCAAGAATTATTCCTAAAGGCTGATATCGTAAAAAACTTTTGCTAGCATCAGTAGATACACTGACATCTACTAAAAACTCAGCCCCATGATCTGCATAATACCGACAAACTAAGGCACATTTTTCAACTTCAGCGATCGCACTTCTTCTGGTTTTCCCCATTTCTGTCGTCATGATCTTGCCAAAGTCTACCTTGTCTCGCTCTAAAATATTCGCCGCAACCCTCAGCCATTGCGACCTTTGAGCCATCTTCGTCTTACGGTAGTCCTCAAACGTCAGTTGCGCCTGTGCTAACTTTTTCTCAATTGACGGTCTATCAAGTGGCTCAAATGTTTTAAGTATTTCCCCGGTTGCGGGGTTAGTCGTAGCGATGCCCATAACCTCGTTCAATCCCAAAATGTTTTAGGGAGAGCCCTTTATTCCTAGTCTACTGTCCGCACAACTGCTTCAGCCCACTTTTGTTGTCAGTA
>JAPJYX010000261.1:0-12939 GCA_030503985.1 Himalopsyche tibetana
GATGTTTCGAGCGGCTGGCTCGGCAATCAACTCGACGTAGTAGAGTCCAATGTCCGACCAACAACCTTTAGCTTTGCCCGCGCGTACCCACTTTCTCGCCCGACTGGGCTTGGTGGGCATAGCTGGTGTGCCATCTGGATTTTGAACGGGAATACGCATTTTAGAGATAATCCAATTTGTGTTTGTTTTAAGTCTCCTCGACCAACAGATCTGGCATGGCTTGGCTTTACCCAACGTCTACTTAGCTAGACTTACAGTGAATCCGCTCTGGAGAAGCAAGCGGAAGTGCGTGACCAAATCTGTCTCAACGGTCTAGTCAATTTTACGAAAGTACTAGGGCTTTCAAGCTCCGTGCCGAAAGAGCCGGAGTTACTGACTGGCAACTCATCTACTACTACAACCAATCCCTAGATTCTATGCCACATCGGAGTCGATCGACAATTAATTTTTTTAGGGAGGGGGAGATGGGAGATGGGAGGGGGAGACTAGGAGACGAGGTGACGGGGGATGGATAATTTTAATCAAGCTATTCCCACAAGGGGCACCCCTACAGGTTAATGATGTAGGGGTGCCCCTTGTGGGTACCCTGGATTTATACTAAGTAATAGTATTTTTCAACTGGTGCAAGATGTGAGTAGACCGGAATCTCTAAAGTGCCTGTGATATCATAATTACTAGCCTCTACACTCCGATTAGACATAAACATTAACTCAACGCGAACAAGATCCCCCATCTCCTAACTCCCAACTCCCATATGACAAGCGGATATCTCCTCATCGGGGCACTTTTAATCCTCGGTGGCATCATCGCCGTATCGGGAGATCGGATTGGCACGCGGGTAGGTAAAGCGAGATTGACTTTATTTAAATTACGTCCACGTCAGACAGCGACACTAGTAACGATCGTTACGGGAACACTGATTTCTGGCTCCGTACTAACACTGATTTTTGGAGCTAGCGAACAACTTCGCACGGGTGTATTCGATCTCCAAAAAATTCAGCGAAAACTTTCGGACACTAAGGAAAATCTCGCGCGGGCGTTGGAGCAAAAAGATCGGATCCAGCAAGAGTTAGAAGCAGCCCGAAACCAACAATCCGCCGCTCAAGATCTGCTAACTGGCATCAATAAATCCTTCAAGGATGAATTGCTCAAACAATCGATCGCTGCACAGGATTTTAAGAACACTCAGCAGCAGCTCCAATCCGTTGCCACCGAACGAAATGACCTAGTTCGATCGGTTGCTGAAATCACTCGTCAGCGCAGCGATTTGCGGGCACAACAGCAGACAATTGCCGATCGAGTCCAAAACATCCAAGACCGAGTTAACACACTGGAGAACGCGATTTTGCCCCTCCAGCAGCAGCTAGCCACAAATACCCAAAAACGATCGCAGCTTCAAGCTCAGCTCGATCTGACTACTGTCGAACTCAATTTGTTGACACGAACTCAACGCCTCCAAATCTATGAAAATGCGGTCAAAAAAATTGGCCGAGATTTAGAGCAAAATACCGTCAGATTGAATAATTTGGAGCTGGAACTGCAAACACAGCAATCAGATCTATTAAAAGTAGAAGCTGACGCAGAACAACTCGATCTCAAGCTAGCAGTCCGACAAGCGCAACTCAAAGAAAAAGAGAAACAACATCACAATCTCGAACGAGAATTTCAGGCTCGGGCAACGCAATTAAAAATCCGCGATCGACAGCTCAAAAAAGTTGAATCTCAGGTTAAAACTAATCGTCAAGGACTAGCTTCCCTCGAGAAAGAAGTTAATAATATCGAACAGGAATACCGGAAGATTCGCCAGGGAAATATTGGCATTCTCCGCAATCAAGTATTAGCAAGTACAATCCTTAAAGTTAGCAGTACCGAAACCGCTACCAAAGCCATTAATGCTCTTCTAATTCAAGCTAATCTCAATGCCCTCCAAGCCACTCATCCCGAGGGTGTCGATCGTAATAAACAGGTAATCGAAATTGCAGCTAGTCAATTAATCCAACTCAAACAACAAGTAGCCGACCGTCGTGATTATGTGGTTCGTGTTTTCTCGACGGGAAATTATGTAGTCGGGGATAAAAATATTCAAGTATTCATTGATGCTACCCCAAATCAAAAACTATTCGATGAAAGTGCCAAAATTGCCCAGGTAAATATCGAGATAGCCGATTTAAATGAAGATCGGATTCGGCAACAATTAAATATTCTGCTGGTCACATCTCAACTGAGAGCTAGACGGGCGGGTATTTTGGACGATCGACCCCAAATTGGTGATGGTCAATTAACGACATATGTTCAATTTATCGAACAGGTCAAAAAACAAAAATACCCGATCGAAATCATCACAATTGTCGATCGGGATACCTATACATTAGGACCACTAATAATTCAATTACAAGCGATCTCTAACGGCAAAGTATTATTTAGTACCTACTCAAAGGCATCAATTAGTTCGTCGAGTGTACATTGATACACTGACATCATCTGTTTGAGTTGAGACGGTACTAATTTGGGTTGAGAGCGTTTTTGCTCCCAATCATTAATCGTTCTCACACTCAAGCCCAGTTGGGCAGCAAGCTGAATTTTTGTTAATCCCGCTACTTCTCGTAAACCGATCGGCGTTACACTAGGATCGCTATTCCTAGCCAAAAGCTGAAACTGTTGTCGAGATTGAGTTGTGACTGTTCTAGGGATATATACTTTGACTAATTGTTCTCCATTTTTATACTGTCTGGAAGTTACTTTTCGACTAGCAATCGGTGTTTTTAGACAAATTTGGAGCATGGAAATCGGTCGGTTTAAAATATCCGCTAATTGCTTAATTGTTAAACCATCTGGGTGATTGTCGATCGACTCTATCAGTCGATCTGTTGTCGTTAAACTTGGAAGATCGGGGGTAATTTCGATAATTGCCAAAGTTAAGGTGTCCTAACTCGTCGCATAACAGCTTATCATCTTTATCGACGATTTAATAATCTTGTAAATACGAACATTCGATCGATCTTGCTGACTTTTTATTACTCATTGATGTCCGTTTTTACACCCTTGACAGGGGAAAGGGGAAAGGGAAAAGGGGGTTTGATGGCACGAACTATATCTCAAGGACGAACTTATTACTTATTACCTATTACTTATTACTTAATCAAGACTTACCGATGCTCCGAGTGTAAACCCCTCGCGAGATACCGCCCAATTATCAATTATTAATTATCAATTATCAATTAATTTAATTATGGCTCAATTTTGGATTGCGATCTTTTTCATTTTCTTAGCTGTTGCGCAATTGTATCAGTCAATTAAAGATATCAACTTACCACTACCAGTTTATTTAGTCTTAGGTGTGATGTTAGCTGTCGCATCCAATTCCCAGCAACAATCATCATTAACCCTAGCACGACAGACAACGCTACCAGAAATTGAAGAGTCAGATCCCATCTTGAGTCTAATCCCAGCACCTACTTTAGCAGAGGATGTGAGGTCGATCGATCCAAATCCTCTTCCGTTGCTATTAGCCGCGCCTTCACCCGCACCAGCCCAATTAGAAGCTGCACTCCTACCCATTAGCGATGATTCTGTGCCAATATTGTTAGCAGCTCCTCTAGATCGATCGACTGAAGTTCAAGAAGACGATCTTCAATCAATCGATAGTGATACCCCACCGATACTTTCAACAGCATCTCCGTCTCTACCAATCGACATAAACCCAGAAGATTACTCTATCCTCATAGTTGATAACACTTCCTCCGAGACGCTAGCAGCGGCGCTATCGGCTCAAGAAGCTCCCATCTGCGACGATGACACCAACTTAATCCCCAATGAGATTAATGCAGTTGACAGCGATATTCCGGCTGCACCAGTGATATTAGAGTCGCCACCGCCACAAACAGAAATCGTCATCCCAGAAAATGTTAAACCAGTTGCTCGCAAAACGAGCCGCAAGAAATCAACGTCAACAAATAAAACTCGCAAATAAACCCAGCCTAAATTAAAACCAGTAGTCTGAATAAAGATAGCTTATTGCTACTAGTCTCGATCGTATTAATATTTTTGAACCGAAAGATGCGATTAAATCGTGTGTAATAATTATCACAAAGAGGTGGGGATCGATCGATTACTACCTCTTTCTTATTGTAGCTTATGTTCATAATTGACCGATTATATTAAGTGCGTAAACATTTTTATACAGATAGTGCCTGGATCTATATGAATTTGCGGCTAATGGCTGATTTAACCAATAAATATTGCCAAATGTTATTTTGTTGTTATAGTATAGACTCGGACTAGATTAAACATTTCGGTAATCAATTGAAAGCAATAAAAATATCTTCTATCATTCATTGATGGCGGCAAAAGTTAAATTTTAGCGATAACAATCCAGCTTTTAATTAATACTTTATTCTATATGACAGAAAGTAAAATCCAAGTCAGTCGTCGGATAGCACTTAGACGAGTCAAACATCTGTTGTTAGGGTCGGCTACCGCTTATTTAACATTGACAACAAGTTACAAAAAACCAAGTTTGACTAAAATGACAGATTTATATGATGCAGCTCAGGCTGCAAATTCTATTAGTGTTGTTTGATATTAATGACAAAATTACTAGGTTTATTATTTTATACAATTTGTCCTGTACTGACAGACTCTGCGCGTCAGTCTTGCCTCGATAGCTGGCAAAATTGTCAGGCAAAATGGTTAAAGGATTTTGCAGATCGGCACAAACTTTTACCAACACTAGAATACTGCTTGCAACACCACCAGATGTGGGATGAAGTGCCAGCAGAGATTCAAACTGCGATTCAGGAAAGTCGAAAATTCCATGGATTAAGACAGTTAAAGATTGTCTCTCAATTAGCAGAGATGGATGTAGCCCTGAGTCAGGCTGGTGAAGAGGCGGTATTGCTGAAGGGATCGGCGCTGTACCATTATTCGATCTACCCCAAATTGGGATCGCGGGTGAATGCCGATATGGATATCTTAGTCGCACCAGATCGAGTATCCTCGATCGTGGCAGTGTTTCAGGAATTAGGCTACACCTTTGAGGGTAATTACGATCCAGACTGCCATTACGATCGCCATTTGCCACCGTTAGTTCGCCCTCAATCAATTCATGTGGAAATTCATCCCTTACAGTCAGGATTGGGCAACCATATTCATCAGCGGATGTTTGACACAGCCGAAGCCATCGAAGGGTTTGGTGCGCTGAAGTTGCCAGTCGCCACTGAATTGTTTTGGCATATGGCTTTACATGCTTGGTTTGATAGCCTTCAATTACGAAATCTGCTGGATCTTTATCTGTTGCGGAGTCTATATCCTGTCGATAGTGGATTACTCGCTCATCGCGCTCAGGCAGAGGGCTTGGCACCAGCTTGGTCGATGTTAATGTCTCAACTACAAGAATTTGAACGAGGAGAGCCTTCGAGTCAAACGATTCAAACTTGGGAATCGCTACCATCTCCCCTATTTGAATCGATCTATTATGGTTGGAGAATCAGTGGTTGGAAAAATTTTTTCACTCCAGTAACTCGTTGCGATCATCCCCTGGGGGCGATGATATTATTTGTCCCAGCGTTGGTGTGGCGATTAATTCGGTTACTAGGATTGCGGGGTAAATGGTTGCTAGGCGGTTGGGAATTATCCCGCACTGGTTACAAGCTTCAAAATTAATATTTTTGTAGATTTATGATGAGTTGGCAATTTTCCCCGACAGTTTTAATTACACCGATTGAACCAGAAGCTGTGTTGCTGAATACGGCAACGGGAGATAACTATGTGCTCAATCCCTTGGGACTGGCGATCTGTGCTTTAATTCAGGAAGGGTGTAATCAAACTGGGGCAATTATCGATCGAGTCAGCCAGCAATTCCCCGATGATAACAGCGCGATTGCTGTTGATGTGAATGAGTTTATCACCGCTTTGGCGACAGAAAAGTTGATTGAACTAGTCGCCGATGAGCAGAATTGACGCACCATTATCGATCGATCTAGCTGGGATATATGAACTGCTCGATCGATTGCAATTAGCACTAGACATTCGGATCCACAACGAACTTGCGCCATCACTCCCACTGGCAACTGAGATTCAGTTTGCGATGGAAGTAAGTGGGGTAAATTATAGACGGTTAGAGGATGGTAGTCTCTGGCTCCATGACACCCAGAGCGGTGCGGTTGCCCATTTGAGGACTCAATCTTCCCAACTAGATCTATGGTATGGCAATGATAATCTCGATTGCCGATATTTTTGGCATTCCTTTGTCAGATCTGCAGTGGCATTCTATCTGAGCGATCGCCATTATACCCCGCTGCATGCGGCTGCCTTGGTCGATCCTACCGGTAAATTATGGTTATTTGGCGGTTATACCCGTGCCGGAAAATCCACCTTAACGATCGGCTTATTAGAAGCTGGCTGGGGGTATTTAGGCGATGATGGCGTAATCTTAGCAGAGAGTAAGACAGGTATCGTTGCATATAGTTGGTGGGGTAGTAGCCTGTTAGACCCGATTTTAGCGAATACTTACCCACATTTAGCCAGACATCTGGGGGAATGGATTGGTAATCGCCGCTCGATCGATCTGCGAGAGTGTTATGGATTGCCATGTGATGACCGACAGATGCCCCTGAGACTCGTGTTTCCGACTTTAGATGCTAATGAGCCATTAGCCCGAATGTCAGCATTGAGTCCAGGTATGGCACTGGCTCAGTTGATGCAACATGCAGCACCCTGGCTACTAGAAGATCCCCAACCACATTTACAAAGGTTACAAGCCTTATGTCAGCAAAGCCAGCATCGGTTGCTGCATTTGGGTATAGCTGCACGAACACAGCCTCATACAGTCGCACCTACTTTGCTCGATCGATAGACATCTACACAATCATCAATCCCATCCACAGATCTTCATCTCAAACCCTTACGGTGCATTACCTAATGCGGGATAACACACCCTACCTTCACTACTAACAGCCCAATTATCAATTATCAATTATCAATTATCAATTATCAATTAATTTAAGGATCGACTTTGGTGATGAATTTGAAAGAACCATAGGAAGTGACGGGAGTTCCAGCCGTAATCGCTGCTGGCATGACTAACAGATCTGGTTGAGGATTGGTGCCAGTCGCACCACTGCCAGTAATCTGGATCGCGACACCACCGCGATCTGTGCCAGTAACTGTCGAACCACTGGCATTGCAGCCAGTCGGCATCGCACCAGGGAGATAACTATTGGCTCGATCGAGACTATCCACCGCATCAGTCAAGGTTAGTGCCGTACTTGTACCACCGGGCAACAGTTTCATCGAGTTCAGGACATAGCTTTGATTACCTTTAATCGGATCGCAAATTTTCAGACCTTTAGTATCGGCACCACTATCATTGAGATAATAAATTGTATATTCGATCGTGTCTCCCGGCTTGATTTTACCACCATTGACCTCACCGACGAGATAACCTGCTGGCCATTTACGAGCAGGGTCATCATTGGTAGTGGCGGCACTATCAATTACTAAGCCTAAATTCGTGCCATCGTTGGGATTGATCGTCTGACCGTTAATTGCGGTAATTCTTTTGACGAGGATCGAATTCGCAGGTAGAGTGATCCCAAAATCTTCGTTATTAATATCGATATCGACTAAGGTAATATCCGGTGTAATTTTAGGTGATGTCGCTTTCCAACCAGCCGGAATTGACGCAGCCGTTGGGGTAGTACCAACACCAAAGCTCGCCGTACTCAGTTGAATTTTGAGCTTGTTCTGGTTGGGATCCAGCGCGAGGAAAGCATATTTACCATCGCTACCAACTGGCTGAGAGTCGATTACTTTACCAGTACTATCGAGCAGCAGGGCATAGAGAGCGTTCGTGGTACCTGTATTCGTGCCGGTCTCACCAGTGGTAAAAATATTACTAAAAGTACCTGCGGCACTAGCATTAGTATCTTTCCAGACTGTACCCGAAATAGTCGGTGCGAGGGGAACTTGGGATCCAGTCGTACCACAATTCAATTCAATCGGACAATTAACTGGATCGGAAAGAAAGGGACTACTATAAGTAAACTTTGCTTGGTTGAGAACTATCGGTTTGGTACCATCAACTTTGACGATAAACTCATAAGTAGCCTTGTTGCTATTTCCCAAGTAAGGTAGACGAATCTCGCCAGGATTACCACCAGCACTCACCGCAGGCGTATTCTCAAAAGGATAAGTAACAGCATTTATATTTGTGCCATTGATCGTAGCGGTATTGGGTACGTATACTGCGCCGCCCGGTAGTAGATCGCTCAAGGTAGTGTTACGAGACCAGGCATCACCTTTATTCGTTGCGACGATCTTGTATTTGATATATTGCCCAGTAACCATTTTATTTTGAGTCGTGCTCAGAGTAGTGGCAGATGGATCTGTATAGATTTTCTGCGTCTTGACGACCTCGATGGCGGGTAGCCCACAGGTGGCTAGATCGGCAGCTCTTAAGCCCGTAGTTGGTAATGCTGTCAGCGCAGAGGAATTTGTGGCCCAATTATAGTCGTTACCAACTCGAGTTAAGTTGAGCGTGTATAAGGGAGCATTATTTACATTGCCTTTGAGATAGAAAGTATCATTATAAATAGCGAATCCGCCATATTGTCCGGTGGCATCGCTACCAACTTTGGCTGCCCGATCTCTGTATAGCCATTTATTCGCCACAGGATCTAGTTTATAAAAGTAGACATACTGAGTAGTAGTAGCCGCAGAAGCATTATCATAGGTCAACACGTAAGTATCCCCATACTCATCCTGGGCGATGTCTCCACCACTAATGATATTATTGGGATTGTTACCAGGTGGGTCTCCCTTGGTGCCATCAGGCAAAATTGTCTGTCCATCAAAAGTGGGATTACTTATTGTTCTAGTGCCAAGTACCCCTGTGGCTGGGTCGATCGGATATTTGTACAGAGTCAGAGAATCAGCACTAGCGATCAGTAATGTGTCACCAGTCACCGTCATTTTATTCAGGTTAGTGCCCACAGTACTATCGGGTGGAAATCCAGAGGCAGCTAATACCCAGCTACCACTAGTAGTCGCGGTACCAGTATTCATGGTGTATTGCCATAACTTTCCGTTAGGTCGATCGAGTGTATAGAATGTACCCGATCGAGCATGAATTCCTAAGGTGGCAAAGCTATTACTACTACTAGGCACTAGCGGAATCGGCTGAATTGGGGCTGGTGGGGTACTACTACTAGCTCCAGAGGTGGGATCGTCCCAATTGATTTTAGAATCAGTCTGAATGCCCCATATTCTCCCACACCAGTCTGTGGGTCGCGGTACAGCGTGGGCCGTAGCCGCGACAAACAATGGAGAACACAGCATGGCCATCGCGAACGCAGAGCGCGTCACGATGGCAGTCGAATTACTAATCTGGCGATGGTGAGATTTCGGGGTCGGGGTTAACATAGCTTTAATAATAATAAATCTAATAAATCGAATAAAACCGCAGTTTATCGCTAACTTCAGCAATTTGCTGGTTGCTCGATCGAACAGAATATGTGTATGTCAAAAAAAAGGAGATCGCGTCCATCATAGAGCAAGGTTGTCACTAACGCATAAAAGGTAGCAAATAGATGGATGATGTATAGTCGATACTAGGTGGGTTATTAGTGACGAGCGGTGATGATGAGGCAATACCAGGTAACAAGAATCGCCATTTTTGAGACAGGGATTTGAATCTCCGTCTCAAAAACGAACTTATTACTTATTACTTATTACTTATTACTTATTACTTATTACTTAGGGTTTAACCTTGGTAGTAAAGCGGAATAATCCGTAGGAAGTGACGGGAGCACCGACAGCAGTTGCACCAGGTACACCAGTTTGGTTGGGTTGGGACGGTATTGCCAGATCCGGTAATACCGATCGAGATCCCTGGATCGGTAGTAGAAGCAGCTACTGCATTACAATCAGTGGGTGCATTCCCAGCGGTATAGGACATAGCACGATCGCTACCACCAGCCGCACTATCATTAGCGTCAGTGAGCGGGATTGCGGCACTAGTACCGAATTTCAATTCGATCGTTCCGGGGACATAAGTTTGGCTACCACGGATCGGGTCACAAATCTTGACTTTGGTAGCATCAACACCTTGATTATTGAGGAAGTAAATAGTGTACTCGATCGTGTCATTAGGTTTGACTTTACCAGCATCAACTTCACCCACGAGGTAGTTTGTGGGCCAGTTGCCGACATTATTGAAGGTATCTGGAGTGACACCAGTCAATACTTTGTTGTCGTTAGGATTGGTGGTTAGTCCATTGATTTTGGTGATCCGTTTGAGCAGTACGAACTTCGCTTTTTGGAGGACACCAAAGTCTTTGTTGGTAATCGGATACAAGCCAGTATTGAAGGTACCAGAATCGACTGGAGAAGTAGGCAGCCAGCCGGAAGTGACACCAGCAGTAGGTGGTGTAGAACCGATCGATCCAGCAGTAGCAGAGAGGATGACTTTGACATCAGTTTGAGGAGTAATTCCAGTAAAGCTGTATAAACCAGTGCTACTGACAACTTGAGTCGCGAGTACTTTACCTGTAGCAATATCGACCAAGATGGCATTAATCGGCGTGGTAGTAGTACCAAAGACAGTATCGGTGCCAAGTTCACCATTAGTAGCAATATTGGTGAAAGTATTGTTGGCACTCTTATCTTTGTCGTTGTAGATTGTACCCGAAATTCCGATCGGCGTGGCATTAAAGGCCATCGTCGCCGTTGCTGGAGTGGGATCCTCTTTACCCGCAGCATCGATCGAAGCATAGGTAAAGCTCATTGTAACTGGGCCATCGATCGGATCGAAGGTCAGTTTAGTTGGATCGTAACCAGTGATAATCTGGTTAGCGGTGACAGCAACGTTGTTATAGTAGAGAGTACCTTTGGTCAAAGGATCGGGGATGGTGACGATCTTGACTTTGGTTAGTGTCGCGACAGTACCGGTCGTATCTTCAGCATCGGAACCTGTTAAAGTTGGGACGGTGTATTTAGTCAGACCAGGTGGGTTAGGTAGAGTACCGCCATTAGCATTGATAGTTTCGGGTAATCGATCGACTCCAAAGTCGATCCCAGTCACATTTGCCGTTGTGACATTAAATGGTACCGCCAAATAGCTCAGTGGCGTGGTATTCGTCCAATTAGTTGGCGTGCTAGTGGTTGGTAAACTAGCCCCAGGTGGTGCAGCAGTGCCGACAGTACCAGCAGTGGTACTCAGCAAGACATAGAGATTATTTTGGGCACCTAAGGTACTCAAGGTGTAAGTACCATCAGTTGCGACAGCAGTAGTCGCTAGTACTTTATTCGTAGTCTTGTCAACTAAGATCGCATTGATTGTCGGCGCGACATTGGCAAAAGTCTCAGTACCATCTCTAATAGTGGCAAAAGTGCTCGTACCACTACCATTGGCATCATCCCAAACGGTACCCTTGATCGTAACTAGTGGGGGGTCAACGATCGTCGTTGTTTGAGACGCACTCGCTTCTTGACGGTGCATATTAATATTGCCATCCCCAAGTACGCCATCACCATTAAGTGGTACACCAGTCGTATCACCATTGGTTCCATCGGCGTTATCTTTGGTGTATAAGTCATTGGTACCCGTACCATTGGCACCCACCACATAAGGAGTATTAGTATTCGCTGGTTGTCCAGCGGTGTTACCTAGGGTTACGACAATCGGATCGCCGGTAATAGCCGTGAAGGGAACAGTAATTGGAATCCTAACTTTGATATAGCCACCAGCGGGCACAGAACCACCATTAGGAATGCCTGTTAAACTACCCGTGACCGAACCAGTAGTGGTATTGACCAGGTTATTTGCTGTGACTAGAGTAGTCGTGCTGGCATTATTGTACTCGATTACTTGCAACTGACCGATACTAGCCGCAGGGAGATTGACACCTGCTAGAGTAGCTACCGACGGAGCCGCTGGAACAAATAATTGAGTTGGGTCGTTACCTTCGTTTTTGACCAGGAAGTCGAAGTAGACAGTATTAGTCCGATAAACACTACCAGTAATCCCTGGGGCACCACTAGCCGAAATACCCGCAACCTCCGCCACAGTGACTTTAACGGTGTCTGATACAATCTGGATTGGTGTATTGGTATGTCTGAGCTATCAAGGAACTCAGCCGTAGCTTGGTTAAGAATTTGGGTATTTGGAGTGGGACTATTTTGGTCTGCAAAAGCAGGTAATAATCCAAGCAGACCGCTGCTAGAAAGTACAGACGCAATTAAGATCTGGCGGTAGCGATTGCTGATATTGTGCGTGTTCATTTTTCAAACTTGGCGAAGATCGGGGGATAAATTCAAGACTGATATAATCAAACAATAGGTTTACTTCAATTAAAGTAAATCTATGGATTAAAATATGCGATCCCGATCTTATCCTACCCACTTTGTCAAGCAAATATATCTTTATTATAGCAAAGTTTAAAAGCTACTATATATATAGTAAAGATCCGATAATTGAGATTTCTAATGATGATGTCTGTCCAGATGTAAATAAAATATCTATTTAACTGCTCACAAGTATTTTTAATATATCGATTTATATATAGAGTTAATTAAATATGTAGCTAATTAGTGGCGATCGAGTGAAAATCAAGTCTTGCCTAGTGTGGACGCTGCCAGCGATCTAAGGTTACTCTTTATATTGACCGATTGTGCCGGAATGTTGCTGCACCCTATTAATATAGTCTCGATCGACTGGATTAGCCGCCCGTGGAAATACGGAAATAGTGGGAGTGCCAAGACCGGGATCAGGGCAATACGGTCAATCCGGTTCGGTTAGACCTGTATATACTCACATCTTGCACAAATACATACAGACTATTACTAAGCATAGATCTAGGGTACCCATGAAGGGCACCCCTACAAGCTAACTGTAGCAGGGTGGTTTCATACAAGAAAAGAAAAATGGAAAAACTCTGGTGC
>JAPJYX010000262.1:0-26527 GCA_030503985.1 Himalopsyche tibetana
GTATTTAGAGGTTCTATGTTTAACTCCATCAAAAAAAATCTCGGATTAGTTGTATTTTCCGCTTTAATTGCTGCCCCTGTAGCCGCTCATAACGTCAAAGTTTCTGGAGATGTCGCAGCAACATTTCACATTGAACCGGGTCATAATCCCAGAGCTGGACAACGCTCTCAAGCTTGGTTTGCCCTAACTCGTCGCGGCGGGTCAATTATCCCTTTATCACAGTGTAACTGTCAACTAGCAGTCTATCCAGAGCCTCACAAAGAAGGTTCCGCACCCTTAATGAAACCAACTTTAAAAGCAATTTCTGCCGAGCAATATCAGGGTATTCCAGGGGCAGAAATCGTTTTCCCCAGGGCAGGATCTTATGAATTAGAGTTAACTGGAACAGCGAAAAATGGGGCTGACTTTAAACCATTTTCATTATCTTACACAGTAAATGTTGGCTCTTAAAGCCTTACTCCATCTCTTCTTGTTCCTGTTGCCATTGAGTTAATACTTTGCCAGGATTAAAACCTCTGTATTGAAGGTAATTCCATAATCTTGCCTTGGTTTTCGGTTCAATTGACGAAAAATCATCAACTTTATACTTTCGGATTACCTTCGCTTTTAGATCATCCAGATTTTCGGTTTCTTCATCCTCAGTTTGTAACTGCCAGATTTCGTCAAATAAATCGGCAGTAATTCCTTTTTCACGACATTTACGCTTAATCATTCCTTTGCCATATTTGCCTTGATAGGAGGCAATCATGCCTTCCACAACGCGGGTATCGGATTGATAATCTTTACTTTGAAGTTCCTCAATAGCTTGGGCAATTTCGGGTTGTTCATATTTTTTTTCTTGGGCTTTTTTAGTAAGCTGATAAGCACTGTATTCACGACGGGATAAAAGGTAGTAGAAATAGTCTAGGCAAGCCATTGTTTTAAGGTTTGATTGGGACAGCTATTTCCATTTTCTTAAAAATAGAATTTTTTGACTTGTCTGTAGAATCTACAACGGTAGCAAAATTTTAAATATCTTGCTGAACGAGATAGGATAGTAGTTGAAGTCCTTGTGAGATCAAGCGAATGCTAATAGAACTTATCCAAGATTTAGAGCAAGAGACACAGGATCATCTCGAAAGGGAGGAGCGATTTATCAGCAGTCAGGTGAACTGGAAGCAGTATGAAGCATTGTTGGAGAAGTTGCAAGATAACTCCTATTATCGCGTTACTTATTTAGATGGAGTCTTAGAAATTGTGTCCCCAAGTCGTCGTCATGAACAAGATAAAAAACGTATCGGGTCTTTGTTAGAAGTTTACTTTGAGGAAACCGATATTGAATATTTCCCTCTAGGTTCAACAACTTTTCGTAAGCAAGAAAAAAAAGGTGGCACGGAACCTGATGAAAGTTACTGCATTGGTACAGAGAAAGAATTTCCTGATTTAGCTATAGAAGTAGTTTTAACTAGTGGGGGAGTGGACAAGTTAGCTCTCTATAAAAGGTTAGGAGTTAGTGAAGTTTGGTTCTGGAAAAATACTCAATTTTATTTATATTGTTTGCGAAATAATGAGTATGAACTGAGTTATAGTAGTGAATTACTTCCCAATTTGGATTTAGTTTTGCTTGCTGAATATGTACAGTATTCTAATCCCCTTTTAGCTGTTAAAGAGTTTCGGAAAAAGCTTCGAGAGAAAATTAATTGAGTTGTTTTGAAGCAGATGAAGTGATTCAAAAGCTTTTTTCGCCACTCCCATAAATAAACAGAATGCTAATAAACTAACTTGCCATATTCTAACTTAATTACCCGATCAGCAAGGTAAAAATAACGGTCATCATGACTAATTACTATTACAGTTTTACCTCTTTGCTTTAGTTCCGGCAAAAGTTGTTTGTAGAAGATTTCCCTAAAAAATGGGTCTTGGTCAGATGCCCATTCATCAAATAAGTAAATTGGTCGGTCTTCCAAGTAAGCTGTTAAAAGAGCAAGGCGTTTTCGTTGTCCTTGAGAAAGGTCTGTTGTGGAAAGAACACCTTCTTTAACCTGCACTTTATGCTCTAAATGAAGCTTTCTTAAATATTCTTGTGCTTGAGCATCAAGGTTATCCAAGTTAATGCCTAAAATTCGCTCAAATAGATAGAAATCAGAAAAAACAGTTGCAAATAATTGACGGTATGACTCTCGATTTTGCTCAATAATCGGTTGATTATCCAAGCGAATTTCACCATCTTCTGGAATATATAATCCTGCAATTAATTTGGCGAGAGTAGATTTGCCACTACCATTACCACCCACAATAAAAACTATTTCGCTTGGATGAAAAATTAAGTCAATTGGACCAATGGTAAAATTACTTTCTTCTTGGTGTGGTAAACATGAACTATTTTAAAAGTTCTATTTTATGAAAAGCTTGCTGTAGTTCAGACTTATTCTTAATCGTCTCAGCATTACTTGCCAAAGATAGACCCAATGTATCAATCTTTTGTAATGCAACTCTAGCTTGACTAAATGCTGGTAAAATTTGTAGAATGTCTTGAAGTGGTCGAAGCAGATAGGTAATTGTTAAAACATAGCCAGAAAGAACTGCGGTAGGAATTGTTGCCTGTTTGGGAAGTGCAAAAATTAGCAGACCCATGAGGATGAAAAAGAGCAATTCACCAAGGCTAGTTGCGAGCGCTAAAATCCTCAAACTAGTTACTCTATAATCACGCGATAATCTTGCTGTAACTTGCAAGTCTTCAGTTAAAAATGCTTCGCGACGACGAGTGTGCAGTTTCAGTTCTTTAATACCATCAGTAATGGCACGAAAGTTTTTAATAGTCGATCTTGCTCATTACGAGAAAGTTTAAAAAAACGCTCGGCTTTGGTGATTAGGAATTGTACAATTGTGATCGCAGTTGCTAAAAAAGCCACTGTAACTAGAAAT
The DNA here is from genome assembly GCA_030503985.1 of Himalopsyche tibetana. Taxonomy (NCBI): domain Eukaryota; kingdom Metazoa; phylum Arthropoda; class Insecta; order Trichoptera; family Rhyacophilidae; genus Himalopsyche; species Himalopsyche tibetana. The sequence goes on from JAPJYX010000262.1 coordinate 2,905, forward strand.
ACTGCCCAAGAAAGCCAGCACAAATAAACTAAGCAGCCGAAAATTAGGGCAATATTAATACAAAGTAAGGGGATGTCAAAAACGGCGTTAGAGATGGCTTGGATATCATCCGTTAATGTCGCTAAAAGACGATTAGCACCTAACTCTTCTAAGTGACGCAATGGACAACCTAGAATCAAACCACTTAAACGTAAGCGCAGTTTATAAACGGCTTCTTGGGATAACTAACAAGCACAAATTGTGAAATAAGACTAGTGAAAAGAGTAACAAAGGCTAGTCCAATAAAGCCCCCGATTAATTGATTCGTAGCAGGGTTATTACTACTGATAGTATTGTTGATAAAGGCGATTAAAAAGGCGCTACAGCCACCGCTAATAGAACCTGTAAGGGCGGCAATAACCACATTGATCCAAGAGGCACGTAGAAAAAATCCGATCAGATTCATACAATCTTCTTAAAAGTGTATTACTTCCATGCTACACTATTGTCAATTATGCTTTTTAAACGCTCAGTTGACTATGCCTTTATCACCGGAATTTTTGTGTGTGGTGGATTAATTGTTTGCTTAAAAATAAATTTATACCCCACCACAAATTTTCAACTTAACCCAACTGAACTAGTTGTTGGAGACGACGGCTTTCCATTTCCAAACTCGTCTTGCAAACTCATGATCTCGATCTAAAAGATCATCAAAAGTATCGACAGGAATTGCTAAAATCCGAGTTTTTGCCACTTTTGCAATAATTGTGCCAGCTTGTGCGCTGTGAGAAAGTACTTCCAACTCATCTAAAATTTGACCAGGCAAAAGATTTCTCGTACTCACGTTGCCATCAGTATCATGGGTTTCAATCTGCGGCCCTCACCCTCAATTAATAGCAAGAGTTCTCGACAAGTATCCCCTTCCTCTGTAACAACTGCCAACGCCTTATAAGCCTTAATCTGAGCAAGATCTGCCAACTCCATCAGCGTTTCAATCTTCATACCGCTAAAGAAATCACTATTTGACAAATATACCAATTTTTCAATAGTAGCAAATGCCGCCATAGAAGTATTCGGTTGATGTTTCGGATCTAACAACGTTTCTGCCATTTCTCGTACTAGCGTCTTCCCCTCCAAATTAGACGCCAAAAGTTGTCGTGCCTGAGTTCTACCCCGCTTATCATCCAACTGATATAGGATATAAAGGCTCATTGCTTGAATCACTTGATTCGGTTCTTGCAGCAACGCTTCCAAATGACCGATAATTACCTCTGGCTTCAACTGCAACGAACAAGCAGGGGCTGATTCTCCCGGTTGCCAAATCAGTGAAATTATCTCAACAGGGAGGCGAGAATGCCATTGAGATGTCCGATCTTCCAGCAACTCTTGCAACACAATTGGTGAGAGACTACCTAAAGATTGTGCAATGCGAATTGCCTCAGCATCTTGTCCCAAACTTTCCAGAATTTCCAACAAACCTCTAATAATCAAGCGCTTTTTCTGTTGTACGGTTGAGCGCAATAAAGTCAGAACATTGCCTTGTTTCTGTAATATTGGCTGATTAAAAGCACGATAGCGATCAGTTAAATCATAAATCTGACTCAACAAAAAGTCAGCACGGCGAATAATACCAGCGTCTTTGTCAAAACCCTCCAAAATTTCGGCTTCTTCTTGAGAAGTAATCGAATACTCTCGTCTCAGTGCCCGAATTGCATTGGAGTCATTTTGTAATAAGTCACTAATTGAAGTTTTTTCCCCAAGATCCGCCGCGAAATCTCTGCCAGACTGACGTTGCCGCAATGACACCATTCTTTCTAATGCCTTGCGATACCCTGTCAACCTTACCGAGTTTTCGCGGCTACGTTGCTTACTAGGATTGAGTAATTCTGGATCTTCAACACCCAATTCTTCCAAAACTTCCCGGTGTTCTTCATTACTAATATTGAGTTCAGAACGCATTTGTTTCAAGACTTCCAAACTACTAGAAGTATCCACATAACCTTCTTCCAAAGCATCCCGCAGCACTCCTTTATAGGGCCCTTCATGCCGCTTTTCTTTAGTAAAACCTGGAAGTACTTTTGCTAATACATAAACCTCATGAGTATTCAAATCATCCAAAGAACGTCCCTCAATAAATTGAGATACATCCAATTTTAGTTTAGCCAACTGCTTACGGAAACGAGACGCCAGACTTTCTCGTGAATAAAGCTCAGGACTACGTTTCCAGGTATGAGTGAGCCATAAAGTACTTAAACCGACTAACACCACATCATAAAATCCCTGCACCCACACGGGCAGTAGAACAATAAAGGGACGCCCACCAAAGACAAAGAAAATATTGAAAATAATGTAGGTGCAGAGAGTAAAGATTCGGTGTTGAACTTCCTCATTTGTTAGGGCTTTATGGTTTCGTCTGAGGTTTGATTTATACTGTTTTTCTAACACCTGTCCGAGTAAATAACCACCCCAACTAAACAAGCCTAAAGTCAGAGGGACTGCTACTAGCTTGGGAATGGCAATCAGGTTACCAAAGATATAAAATCCTGGCTTTAATAAACTTGCCAGTTGATTTTCTTGATGTGCCCAAGCGCCGGAAAAGTAATAATCCCAACTTCCAGCATAGAGGTAATAGTAAGCGAAGTAGCCAACAACTAAGCCAAAATAACCATAATATAAGAACTTCTGGTTTTGCCCAATAATGCCATCCCAATAAGCACGTTCTGAATCAATATCAATACAGGGACTTTTGCAGGCAACACAAGCACTTTGCTCTTTGCCATCTTCGTTAATCGTGCGACACATTGATTGAGTTACAGACTGCTCATCGGTGTGTGCTTTGCTCGATAATAATCCTCCAGGTTCAGCGTAAATTTTTTGAACAGGTGCCATTGCACAAAAGTACTGACACCAAGATTTACCACCATAGAGATAACCGACGGTAATGGCAGCAATGATGGTAAATAGTAGCCACAAACCTAGGAATATGCGATCGCTATTAATAAACAGTATCCGCGAACACAAACCCACAAAGAGCCAGCCAAACTGTAAATATAAATAATTGCGACCAAGCCAAGAATCTTTCTTAACCTTGACAATTTCGTAGCGAACTTTGCCAGTTTTCTTATCTTCCCGCTTATTTTGTCGCTGCCATTTTAGGGCATTGGGAATCTGGGAGAGGAATGATAATGGGCAAATGCGTCGCCAAAGTTCATGCCCAAATACTAAAAGAATAAAAATGGCACTCGGAACAATAATGCCCCAAAATAGCGCTGCACCGATAGGATAAGGCTTTTCTTCCAAACAAACACCCTGCACCTTCACACAAAGGCTAGGATTAATTCTCAAGGGACTCCAGGTCGTTTTTGGCTCAGTCAGCCAGGGTGAAATCGGGTCATAAAATAAAGAAAAAATCAGGAGTAACCAACCACTAGTCAACAACCACCTGACGAGATGCATCTGCCGTTCTGGAGCTTTACCGAACATTCAGCTTATGTATGGAAAAGGACTTTATGTGTCATGGTACAAGCTCAAGTGGGTAACAAACTATTGCGAATCATCAAGAGTCGCAGGGGAAAACATAGACATTTTTCGCAGTATGTGCATCGAAAGATAAGTTTGACAAGGACACGGCAATTTAAATCTTACCCATAAAAAGAAAGCACCGATGCCGTATCCTTAGTGTTTGAGTCTATTCCCCCATATATTGCAGCTAGATCAAGAATCGATGACAATTAAGCATCATAGAGTCGTGCCTCAAAGGCATCTGGATTTTCCTCACAGTATTCCTCAAAAGCGGTTTTAGGCAGTTTTTCTTGCCCGTTGATGCGCTGCTTCAGCTTGCATTTCCTCAACAGCATCCCACGCCCGCTGCACACTCAGGAGAACTCATACCAATTTCTGCACAAATGGCACGAGCATTTTCGATACCTTCCTGAATTCTCTGCTCAAAAACAACTTCCTGTGGTTGCTCCACAAAGTCACTTTTGGTCAAAATATCAGTAACAGAAATAATACCTTGCAGTTCGTTGGTAATAACTGGAGCTCGACGAATCTTGGTATTTGCAAATAACCGTGCCACATATTCCACACCAAGGTCAGGATTGACGACAATGCAAGGCTTGGTCATAATTTCATAGACACGTACCTGCTTGGGATCTTTTACCATAAGCCGTTACTTTGTAAACAATATCCGTCTCTGTGATGATGCCATAAGCATCTTGCTCATGACGACGTTCCACAAATTAGCGCCCGCAAACCCTTCGTTTTCATCAGCTTGACAGCATCAGCTACCGTTGCCGCACCACGAATCGTAATGACTTCTTTCGTCATAATATCTTCGGCTTTCATCACGGTTCATTCCTCTAAATTTAATGGACAATTTACATAGGCAGCCTGTTTTGACAGTAAGGTGAAATGGTTGGCAGCGTCAATTAAAACGGGTAATGGCTTAATTGATGGTTCAAGAGGTTACTAGTCTATGTTGAGCAGTTTTTTGCCAGTTTTCCTGTAAAAGGATTGACATCCAGAATACAGTAAAGAAACCATACGCCATTTAGAATGCGACCTCGTGTATCTTTTAGCCACGGCAACTGGACTGTTGCTAGCACTTTGGCACAATATTGAAAGAAGTATTGATATTCGTTGTTGGATATTTGTCAGAAAGACTCCATGACTATAGTTAGCTCTCAAGAAATTGCTCAGTTTCGCTCTGAATTAGCCAATAACCCCGAAGCCATGATCGCTCTTGACTCGATTGAAGATTGTGAGGGAGATTTGGAAGATGCTGCGATCGCTTTAGCGATTCGTGCTGGACAGCAACCACAACTGGATAATGCTGAATGGCTTGATGCTTTAGCCCGCAAATGCCGCGCTGTCATCTGTCAAAAGGAATTTCGGCAAGATTTACTCAATGGCTCTTTTGCGCCGGTGGTGGGATATTTGGCAGCAACACCACTATTGCCAGGAATTTTGGCAACTCCAGTACTAATGTATGTGATGCAGCAAGGAATTAATGATTTTTGTGAACCGCTGGATGCTCAGTTTTAAACTTGTATTTGTTCTCTAATCAATTTAGGCAATCGCCAATTAGAGATAAAGATTAGTAAGCATCAAGTTTAGGCTTGATGCTGATGCACTTTACTCAAGATAAGTTTCTCAAAGTGCTATTAACTCTAATCATTACGGCTTCTGTGGTGATGGGTTTTGTCACTATCGTTTCAACCGCACTCAAAAGTTAATATGTGACGGTAAATCGGAAAACATTTGTGGCACTCAGATTCAACGAAGAAGAAATACCCAACTTCTTAAAAAAGTCAGATATTTTAGATACTATTTTTCTCTGAGCAAGATTTTTAAATTAGCGCCCACTAGTGATTATTGCTCACTAAATGTGTGAGAGTGCTTCATCAACCCTTGATAAGCATTTCAGTCTAAAAATCAGGTGAAAGCCTTATCCTGTAACCTATTAGGCTACTTAACTAATTTTATAAATTCAATCTTCAATATAAACCTTCAGTAAATATCGGCAACAACTATAGACAAGACCTATGGCTGATATGGCAATATTTAAACAACACGAACTTAGGGCGCAGACACTCCTGAATAACCACTAAGTTACAGTCTTTCCGCAAAAAATTGATTCTGCTCTCCTCCAACACTTATTAATATTGGACAGGAAAACTATGGCTAAATTTTACTACTTCGCTTACGGCTCATGTATGTGTCCAGTAGACCTAAAGCGATCGCTTGGTGTAAATACCCATAGTTATGTTGTTGGTCCAGCAACGCTTAAAGGTTATCGACTAGGTTTTTATTGCTATTGCCAAAAGCGCGATTGTGGAGTACTCGATATCGTCCAAGACCCAAATAGCTCAGTCGAAGGCGTACTTTACGAATTACCTTGGCGACAAAGCGTGAATTTGGATCAGCGTGAATGTGTCCACGAAGGCAGATATCGCCACGAACTTGTAGATATTAAAACCAAAGATCAAACTTATTCAAATGTTCGCACCTACGTCGTAATTGATAAAGAAACTCAAGAATTTGCCCCCAGCGACTGGTACTTTAACATTGTGCTGCGAGGAGCTGTAACCTCTGGATTACCTGAAGAATATTGCTGGAAATTGTTTAATCATATGCACCAACTGCAACAGCGCAAGATTAATACCAGGCAATTGATTGCAGCTTAATTGAAGATAGCTTCTCACGCTTATTGTTACCTAAGAAAAACAACAAAGGAGTATTCTATGCAGTTAATCAAAAGACAGAGTAAGGTTGCAACCCAGTCCAATTCTAAAGCCTTCAAATGTCCCGAAGTTTTGGGTGCAAAACACTCTGTACCACTGCTAGATGGTCGCTATGTTCCACAAATTTTCTTAGATAATGCTGCGAGCACAAAACCGTTCAAAGTAGTTAGTGATTTTCTGCAAGAAATTCAACCTTACTATTCCAACATTCATCGCGGTACAGGTTTTGACTCGCATTTTTGTACAGAGCGTTATGAAGAAGCCCGTCAGATTGTGGGAGAATTCGTAGGTTGGGATAGCGATCGCGATGTGGTTATCCCAGTACGCAACACTACCGAAGGCATGAACCTGCTAGCCAATACAATTGACTTTGAAGAAGGCGATCGCGTTTTAACCACAATACTCGAACACCACAGCAGCGACCTACCCTGGCGCAGCCGAGCCAAAGTCGAACATTTGCTTGTAGACTCAGAAGGACAAATCGACTTAGCTGAACTAGAACGACGCCTTAACCCCTCACTAGGCAGAGTCCGAGTCGTCACCATGACCGGCGCCTCCAACATCACCGGCAGCGTCCTCCCCGTCCACGAAATCGCCGCCCTAGCTCATAAATACGGCGCTCTAATGGTCGTCGATGGCGCCCAGTTGCTGCCACACCGTGAACTCAAAATGAGACCTCACAACGACCCCAGCCATATTGACTTTGTAATCTTCAGTGGTCACAAAATGAACTGTCCCACAGGAGTTGGTGCAGTGGTTGGACGGCGGGACATCTTCGCCGCAGCCGCACCATATCAAACAGGCGGTGGTACAATCTCTACAGTGACTGTTGACAGCGTAACCTGGGCAGCACCACCCGACCGTAATGAAGCTGGAACCCCCAACATTCTGGGCTTAATTGCCTTAGCGCGGACGATTCAGGTACTAGAAGCAGTAGGCATGGATGCGATCGACCATCACGAACGCGAACTAACCGCTCTATTATTAGAGAAACTGGCGCGCATTCCCCAAGTTAAAGTTTTAGGTTCTAGTGACCCTAAAGCCGTAGACAAGCGTGTAGGTGCTGTCAGCTTTACCGTAGAAGGCGTTGAGCATGGTTTAGTTGCCGCAATACTATCTTTTGAATGGGGTATTGCCGTCCGTAATGGCACATTCTGCGCTCAACCTTTGATGAAACACCTCCTGAAGACAGATGAAGATTTCGTCTGCGGTGGCAAGTCAGAAAACACATCCGGTGCAGTGCGTGCCAGCTTAGGTGTCCATAATACCGAACAAGACATTGAAACCTTGGTAACCGCAATTACTACTATCGCCAAGCAGCAATGGAAAGGCGAATATGAGCAAGATTCTGAGACCGGCGAATATTTACCCCGTGGTTTCCGCTTTGATTTTTCCGTCCTGCCAGGTTTTGCCACCGAGCCCAAGATTGATGGTACAACAGCGATAGCGAAGCGCTGCTGCGAAGCGCAGATCGCTGTAACTAGACAACGCTTCAAAATAGCCAGTGCTTTGCCCTTGGTTACAGTTGCCGGAATTGGGGCATTATTAAAGTCACTTTGGGCTTACTTTGGCTAAAGTTTTAGTTTTCCTCAGGTAACATAAGTGTTTAGACCGAGGTTCTTACTATTAAGGAACTTCGGTTTTTTTGTTTTTAGGTGGTGCAAGATATTTTAAAACCTCAGCAGTAGGTTAGCGCTGTGATCGTTTGATTAATTCTTTTAACTTTGATGACAACGGCCTTAAACTTCATCAACTTTTGGGTAAATTGCATTCATTATTGACATTTCTTTTAAAACTTGGTTAGATTTAATTAAAATATTATTCATAAATTAAGAGGTTCTTAATGGAAATTGAGTCCGAAGTCAAAATTTTTATTACTACTAAAGAGTCTGACCTCAAGATCACTATTGACTTGAAAAACTTGGATTCTGACTTAGATCCAGAAGAGTTAAACCAGCGAACAATAGACCTTTTACAACAGCTACAGGAGTTAGACGAAGTTAAGGAGGCGGCACTTGGCACTTGTACGCGATTTAGCTCCTCCACCGGGGAGCAAACCTTTAGATGCGGCTTTCTTGATTGGGCTGCTCAATACCGAAATTAGTATATCAAACATGAAAGCTCTAATGGGGTTTTTGTGGGAGCGACTATCAGGAAAACCTTTTGAACTAGAAGTAGAGGGTAAAGGCAAAAACTCAAAATTAAAGTCAATAATCAGCAAGAGTTGTCGGCAGCAATTGAGGCAGCAAAAGACTTTTTAGAATCTGAGTAGGAAATTACCAATGGTTAAGATCGCACTATTAATTGGGGTCAGTGAGTACCAAGGTTTTACACCTCTACCTGCTGCAACAAAAGATGTAGAAGCCATGCAGCGAGTTTTGCAAAATCCAGAAATAGGTGGTTTTGATGAAGTAACACAACTTATCAATCCTGAACCTCAGCCTATGCGAGAAGCCATTGAAACTTTGTTTAATGGTCGTAAAAAGGATGACCTCTTACTACTTTTTTTCTCAGGTCATGGAAGTAAGGATTCAAAAAACAAGCTTTACTTGGCTACAAGCACTACCTACAAAAAATATGGGGAACTAGTAAAGTCAACTACAGTTCCGGCTAGTTTTGTACAAGAAGAAATGAATAATAGCCGCTCTAAGCGAAAAGTAGTAATTCTAGATAGTTGCTTTAGTGGCGCTTTTGCAGATGGATTGTCTGCAAAAGATGATGGTTTCGTTGATATCAAAAACCAATTGGGTGGCGAGGGAATTGCTGTTCTTACATCTTCCACTTCAATTCAGTATTCTTTCGAGCAGCAGGGTTCAGAACTCTCGGTTTATACTCGCTACATTGTTGAAGGTATTGAAAACGGAGAAGCGGATCAAAACAAAGATGGTGTGGTTTCAGTAGATGAGTTGCATGAATATGTAAGAGAGAGAGTACGAGAAACCACTTCAGACATGAACCCTGAAATCTATGCAGTGAAAGAAGGTTTCAAAATACACCTTGCTAAAACACCAGTCTCTGATCCAAAACTGAGGTATCGTTCCGTAGTAGAGCGGTGTGTCCATCGTTGTAATGGCAAAATTTCTCATGTTGATGCTAAAGCTTTGGAATCGCGACGAAAGCAACTAGAATTATCGCCTGTAGAAGCTCGCACAATTGAAACTGAAGTTTTAAAGCATTATGAAGAACACAAAGAAAAACTTCAAGAATATAAGGAGCTCTTGATTCAGGAAAAGCAGCGAAAGTTTCCTTTCAGTGAAGAAACTCGCAATGAGTTAAAACGGTCGCAACAAGACTTGGTCTCTCAGACAAAGATGTAGCTTTGATTGAAGAGCAAGTTACTCCTCGTTGGTCTAAAGCAGTTCGTCTACCGAAACGTCTTACACAAGGTTGGAGAACTCAAGCAAACACTCAGAGACTTAATGTTAGTTCAGTCCCTCAATCTGTTACCAGTCTACGAAGACGGCTTTATGGACGATTGTATTCTTAGTAGTTATGGGTTCTGTAGCAGGTTTAATAGCTTGGCTTAGACTTGAACAATCAAAAAATATTCAGCAAGTTCAAACTTTGCTAGGGGAGGGGTGTATCCATAATAATTCTTTAGGTGTACAGCCAGCACAGGATAAATTGACAGAGGCAAACAAGCTTTTAAATGAAGGAATTAACAACTTAATTTGGATAGAAGATAAGACTGTTAAAGATGAATTAATAAATCAGATTAAGATCTGTAGAACTCAACTTAACTCAAGAGTAGAAACTCAGAAGCAAGACCAAGACGCACAGTTGAAATTTAAAGAAGCTACTGATAGTGGATATAAAGCTTACCAAATAACGTTCAATCCGCCTCCTAAACTTAATATTATTAGTGTAGAAAAATGGAAAGAGGCAGATAATCTATGGCAAAAAGCGATTAATAGTTTACAGTCTATCGCACCTTCTACATCTATTTATAATGATGCTCAAAGGAAGAAGGCAGAGTATCAGGGATACTTAAATAAGGTTAAGAGCAGTATGAAACAAGAGCGGGAAGCACAAGAAAATTTCAAAAATGCCACTGAATCATATGGACAAGTCAAGAGTGATATCAAAAATTATAAAGATTGAAGGACTTGAATGAGGCAGAAGAAAAATGGGACAAGGCAGTTGGTCAGTTAAGTGAAATTAGCCCTGATAAAACAACGGTTTTATTAAAAACTCTTAATGAAGAAAAAAACAAATATGAAGTACTACAAGAAAAGTTTAACTGAATTGAAAGATTTAGAGGGCGACTTAAAAAACTTGATCAATAATGCTCTGAATTAGCAAAGGCAAATCTTAAATCTAAAGAGGAAAATGATTTAACAGATCTAAAAAATTCTTTAAATGAAGTCGATAGTTATAAAAAATCAGTATATCAAAAACTGAGAGAGAAACTACAAGCAAAACAAAGTTCTCTATTAGGAAATTTAGATTATGCACTGAATGCATATGATTTGGCTTCAAAAGTAGTAAATTTTTGTGATAAAGCAGAGCCATCTTGCCGTGAAGAACATGGTTCTGTTTTTTTAGAGGAAAAAGTTGAGTTTAAAGATCAGCTAATTAAAAAGTATAAGGTAGAACTGGAATGGAAACTTCTACCTTTGCCATCGAGAAATTATTTTGACCGAAATGAAGCTATTGATAAAATTTTACAGAGAGGTGATCAACACTTGAAATCAGCTAAAGAAGATTTAGAGAAAAGGAAAAGAGAAATATTAGAGGAAATTAATTAAGTTCATATCCGTATCGATAAAGTCTAAAATGAAGAATATCATTAAGTGCTAGAGAATAAGCCGTCTTATTGACCGCAACAATACCCTCAATTTATAAGACGCGCTCACATACTCTTAAAGCTTGTAGTTTATGACCCACTCAAGGAGGTGTTTATTGAATGGAAAGAATAGAATATTATCGCCAATGTATTCGCAAGTTCTTGACTAAACAAACAATACCAAAAGAAGATAATCCAGATCTTGAATGCCAGCTAGTTTTTGATACGGAACATGACCACTATCAATTACTAGATATAGGGTGGCAGGAACTAAAAAGAGTTTATAACTGTTTCATCCATTTGGATATCAAAGAGGGCAAGATTTGGATTCAGCGCAATTTGACTGAGGTTGATATTGCACGGGAATTAGTAGAAATGGGGATAGATAGAGAGGATATTGTTTTGGGGTTGCATCCGCCTTATAAACGCCCTTATACGGGGTATGGAGTGGCTTGAGTGCTGATTCTGTCGCCAAAGTTATGAGATTAGCGATCGCATATCATTCTAATTAAAAGATCTTCGCTGGCGTTTCTGTCACACACTCCTATGAGATCATAGAAACGGTCAATGGCGCTCAACCCAGCTTTAAGAAAATGGTACAAAATCACAAATCAACAGTCGTCATCACCGGTGCATCATCAGGTGTCGGCTTATATGCAGCCAAAGCCCTTGCCAAAAGAGGCTGGTACGTCGTCATGGCTTGTCGGGATTTAGATAAAGCCCAAAAAAGCAGCCCAAACCGTCGAAATGCCTGCCGACAGCTACACCACAATGCATATTGACCTCGGTTCCCTAAAAAGTGTCCGCGAATTTGTCAATGTCTTTCGGGCACGGGGCTTGAACTTGGATGCTTTGGTATGTAATGCTGCCATTTATATGCCATTAATCAAAGAGCCACAACGGAGTCCAGAAGGCTATGAATTAACCGTTACAACTAATCATCTCGGTCATTTCCTGTTATGTAGCCTGATGCTAGAGGACTTGAAAAAATCAACAGCAGCAGATAAAAGATTAGTGATTTTAGGAACCGTCACACACAACCCAGATGAGTTGGGTGGCAAGATTCCACCGCGTCCAGATTTAGGTAAGTTTGAGGGCTTTGCTGAAGGATTTAAAGAACCAATTTCAATGATTGATGGCAAGAAATTTGAACCAGTAAAAGCTTATAAAGATAGTAAGGTTTGCAATGTTTTGACGATGCGAGAATTACACCGACGCTATCACGAATTAACTGGCATTACCTTTAGTTCTCTCTATCCCGGATGTGTTGCTGATACACCATTATTCCGCAACCATTATCCGCTGTTTCAGAAACTTTTCCCCTTATTTCAGAAGAATATTACCGGGGGCTATGTTTCTCAAGAATTGGCAGGTGAAAGAGTGGCAATGGTAGTCGCTGATCCTGAATATAAACAGTCTGGAGCTTATTGGAGTTGGGGAAATCGTCAAAAGAAAGAGGGTAAATCCTTTGTGCAGAAAGTCTCGCCCCAAGCCCGTGATGATGAAAAGGGTGAGAAGATGTGGGAGTTGAGCTATAAGCTGGTTGGACTTGCTTGATATTTAGATCCCCGACTTCTGGAATCAGTGAATAACATCAAGAAGTCGGGGAACTTAGGAATTCTACAACGAAATATGTAAAATTTCCCCAGTTGTTGAAAAGCCAGCACGGAGATAGATACGCTTCTCTGCTTCATGTGCCGCCATCAAAAAAGCCACTGTCACCCCCGCATCAAAAGCCTCTCGCATCAGTCGGGTTGTCAAGGCACCTGCAATACCCCGTCGTCGGAAAGCCTCACGCACACCGATACCCGCAATTTCAGTCGTCTGATTTCCTGGGACAGAGCACATTCCAGCCCCCGCAGCTTCACCTGTTGCTGCCACACGCGCCAGTACCACGATACTACCTGCTGCCATACTATCTTTTAGTCGTTGCCCATCTTCAGGGCTTGGTGCAGACTCGCCATAAGCCTCATGTTGCACAGCCACAGTTGCTAGCATCTCGGCGTCGGAAAATGGCACAATTAATTCTATACCTGGTGGTATGGGCAAAAATTGCTCTCCACCTGAAGTGCAAGTCAGCAAAGGTAAGCGCCCCTCAACACTGAAACCCGCAGATATTAAAGCTTCCTCAACAGCCGGTGCAAGTGCGGCAACGTACTCTAAACGAGGTTTTCTGCCGCGTTTAGAGTAGGCAGCAATTAATGCCTTGACATCGCTAGGTGATGGCGTAGCGTCGTCATCGGGGATGGCGTAATTCAGATATGGGTTAGCACTGTGGGGGTTGAAGGTAGCTAAAAAAGGTCCAATTTTTTCTACATCACGTTGTTGGCTTGCCGCAAAGCGCAGATATGACTGAATGCGAGAGTCCATGAATATAACAACTATGGCAAAGTTGTTGATGAGGTGACTTTAACGGAAGGAGGATTAGTACTACTGACGTTGGTAAATCCCAGATAGCCGAAGAAGAGCATTAGCCCAACTAAAGTAGTAATTTGTAGAGATTTTTCGATGGTAATAAAGCCGCGTAGAAACTTATCCATAATCAAAAGTCCTCAATTTTTGTCACTTGATTTATAGTAACTACAGAACAGGAGGCTCTAATTTCAGAATTGTTGAATCAAAGCCCAAACTTTGCCGTTACCTGATACAAACCTTAACTTCCATACTCAATAATCCCCAAAATATTGCCAAATGGATCAAGCACCGTTGCCACTCGAATGCTATCCATAGTTTGAATTTCGCCGCGCTTAGTTGCACCAAGTTCCAACAACTTACTCAACCTGAGTTCGGGATAAGGATTGAGACAAGAAAGGGGCAAACCCGGTAGGCTGAAAATGCTAAAGTCTCAAGCCCAGTTTGCCCTCATGTTTAGTCTAGAAGAACTGTTCTGCTGTGTCGATGATTTCTGCTTACCTTGCTTGATTCCATTCTTACGGATACGAGTCGAACCACAACGCGGACATTGCATATCTAAACACCCTCGCTTCATACTCTATTATGCAACGCCGAATTTCTTTAAGCCAATCTTCTAATAACCAAATCATAATAACTTTTGACTTGAAGTTACGATTAATAGTATCGAATAAAAATAAACCCTTTGGCTTCAAGACTCGATAAATTTCAGAAACGGTTTGATTCAAGTCAGCAACGTGTTCCAAAACATCAACACAGGTCACAATATCAAAAGTACTTTTACTAAAAGGAATATCCTCAGCGAAGCCTTGTAAGTAGTTAATCTTAAAACCACTATTTATAGAGTGTTCTTGCGCCTTGATAATACATTTTTGAGATTGGTCAATTCCAGAAACAATTGCACCTTTTTTTGCCATAAATTCACAACTAAATCCACCCCCACAACCTACATCCAACACTTTTAAATCTTGCCAACTCCTAATATAGCGGTCAAAAAAATCAAAGCGCGGTTGATTAAGATGATAAAGAGCAAAAATCTTTGCTTGTGGACTCCACCAGTCTTCAGCACTCATGTCATAAAATGCCAAATCATTCCTTTTCATAATTTATTTCTTTTGTTAGAGGACTCGGACAAGGAACACTGAAACAATATAAAAAACTGCTCAGAAAACTTTAAAGATGAATAATCCTTTTATAAAACTTCTATTAATTGGTTTATTAATGCTCATGGTAGTTGCTCCCTTTGCAGGATTAGCACCTTTAATGCTGCTGCTTTTAGGATTGGGAGTTTGCTGGTTTATTTGGTCATTGGTAGAAGCTTTTTTTACGGCAGATATCGATAAAGAACAAAATAATAGTTAGAAGTAAGCAAAAATCCTGATAAATATTGCTGGCAGACTAATTGTCTGTGTTTTTTACCTAAAACTTCTCAAACATTGAGCAACAAATGTATGTTCGCCACAAAACAAAAGCAACTTCATAACTAACAAATTTGTTTTTTTGCTGCAACCCAGCACTTAGGTGAGTCTAGTTGCCGCTTAAATGCTAAAAATAATTACAAAACCCAGCACTAGACTGGGTTTTATTGTTCAATGAATTATTAGACTGATACCGCTAATTTCCCAGAAACAGAACCATTAGATTTGACAGCCTTAATCTTTTGTCCTGGAATCAAATTCAAGATTTTTTCTGCCTCTTGGGGATAAAGAATCGTGAAATTTAACTTGAAATAGAAAGGATGCACGCGATTGGAGGTGAGTGGCGCTGGTTCCCAAATCGTGAGGCGGTAGCCTGTAGCTAGGGGTTTAATACGGTAGTGCATCATACCATTTCCTGCAAAAGTTAATTATGAGAATGTTGCCCCAACTTACTTTCCTGATTCACTACTACTTATGCAATAGTTACCTGATACTAAGTTGGATCATGCAAAAATTTGGCGCTGTCAACGATCGCTGACGGGTGGCATAACAAAAAAGTAATAGATCACAAACATCATCATACATTGTATTACATTCTAGAAAGTAGCCCGTCAGGGATAATAGTTCATCTCTAACCATCAAAAAAGCCTGCAGAAGCAGGCTACATATAAACAATCCCATTCAGTCTAAAATAAGCAAATACCCTATTGAATTGCCGCCGCCGATGGTAAAATCATTTTCGGTGCAGGAGCTGTCTTACGACCATTATGAGCGATATCTTGGGGTGCATCCTTTAGTAGTGCCTCACGAATCATCCGCGCAATTACCCGTTGTGCTAAACTACCAGCAATTTTCTGCCCCATCCGTTGCGTTTCAGGTTTTAAAAGTAGCTGCGGAATAATTGGCACCAACTGCATCGGATCAAAACCAGGAGTATCCTTCAAAAGCTCCCAAATGCGCTTGATGTGATCCGCACTTTGAGTCTCCTCAATCGTCCTAACACTTGTCTTCTTGTCAACCAAGCCAATCCTTTCCCGAAAAGAATAGCTAACATTATCCAACGTCCGACGCCCATAACCATCAACCGTCTTGACAACCTCCTCTACTAACTGTTCACGAATAAAGGCGCCACGATCAGAAAATAGAAACTCTAAGGTTTGATTTAGTACCTCATTTAGGTCATAATCCTGACCACTACCCGCATTGATCAACAAATTTTCCAAACGATTCCAGCGAAAACTACCGTCTTTAAAGAGTAAATCCTTCAAAGAAGTCCGTAATTGCGGTGCAGGATCAGTCAACAACCGCTTCGCCACATAAGGATAAGCACGACTCAATACCTTAAAATCAGGATCGACATTAATCGCAATTCCTTCCAACGTCACCAAAGAACGAATAATCAGCGCAAAAAAGGCAGGCACACGGAACGGATACTCATACATCAACGACGACAACTTATCCGTAATGACCTTAATATTAATCTCCGCAACCGTCGCACCCAAAGCATCATTAAAAACATCCGCCAAGGCGGGAATAATCGGCGTTAAATCAGTATCCTCAGTCAAAAACTCCAGCTTTACATAGTCATTTGCCAAACCCGTAAAATCACGGTTGACCAAATGCACCACAGCCTCAATCAAACCATAACGCTGCTCAGGCTTGACCTCGCTCATCATGCCAAAATCAATATAAGCCAGCTTGCCTTCTGGAGTTGCCAACAAATTACCCGGATGTGGGTCAGCATGAAAGAAGCCAAACTCCAACAACTGCCGCAACGAGCACTGCACCCCTACATCAATCAAGTGCCTGGCATCAATGCCTTGCTCCTTAATTGCTTCCATGTTCGTTAATTTAGTACCATAAATCCACTCCATTGTCAAGACTCGCCGCCCCGTATATTCCCAATAAATGCGGGGAACATAGATATCTGGGAGGTGACCGTATAATTTAGCAAAACGCTCAGAATTATGCCCTTCCTGGGTGTAATCCATCTCCTCAAAAATGCGGGCGCCAAATTCATCCATAATGGCAACCAAATCACTCCGCACCATCTTGATGTTGTTTTGTGCCCATTGAGCAAGGCGGCGCAAAATGTAAATATCAAGAGTAACCAGTCTTGCCAGTCCAGGACGTTGCACCTTAACCGCTACAACTTCCCCAGTTTTCAGCTTGCCTTTGTAAACCTGTCCCAACGAAGCCGCAGCAACCGGTTGTGGCGTAAGTTCAGCATAAATCGCTTCGGGGCGATCGCCTAATTCTTCTTCAATAAACTGAAAAGCCACCTCATTAGCAAATGGCGGCAGTTGGTCTTGCAGCATCGCCAACTCTTCCAAAAAGATTGGCGGCACTAAATCCGGTCTCGTCGAAAGCGCCTGCCCAACCTTAATATATGCTGGTCCCAAATTTGTTAGAATTTCCCGCAGTTGAATCGCTCGACGCCGTTGATTTTTTTCACTTCGACCCCAAGCACGATCCCACCATAATCCCAAGGCAAAGGAGAGAGAAGGTAATGTAATACTTAAGATTCGCCCCAAGACTTGGAAAGGGGAATTACGATATTGAGCCGAGATTACCTCTGGATCGTAGCGCCTCGCTTCGGTCGCCAAGAGGGCAAGTCTTGCCGTGGCAGCTTCTGATAGCACCGGGGTTGAGTTTAACTCATACTCAACGACTGGTTTAGCGGCGACTTGCACCACAGTTGAGTCTATTTTGGGGGAAGCTGGGGAAACTGTTTTAAGATTCATATTTATTAGGGACCGACTGAAGCGACTCTGTAAACTATTGTAACAATAATGCTCGAACTCACTATCAAACCCAGTTCATCTAAACTGGCATAATCTGGATGCCCACCAAAGCACAAAATTTAAACACAGTTGAGTAATAACAGTAAGCTCGTTCAACTCAACTGTCTGTAGCCTCGGCTGTTATTCTTTTATAAGTATTGACTGTTCTTAGCATTTAATAACTCTTCCCTGTAGAGGAATTTTGTCAGTTGTTATACCAATTTTGAATCATTCCTTTAAGTTTAGAGGTCAGGAAAACTCCCAAATTACCAGAGAAATTTCCTCACCAAAGAGCGAATTGAAAATTAGAGATTATTTAGAACAATATGCTGCTTTCTTTGCGAATTCACAACTTTGCTTTGATTGACCAGTTGGAACTGGAATTTGGCGCTGGATTAAATGTCTTGACTGGCGAAACCGGTGCTGGGAAGTCGATTATTTTAGATGCGATTGACCTGGTTTTGGGTGGAAAAGTCAGTAGTCGCATGATTAGAAGTGGGACGGAACGGGCTTTAATTGAGGCGACATTCCGCGCTGATGGCTCATTGTTGGCATGGTTAAGCGAACAAGAGATTGATTTGCTAGAAGAAGCGGATTTGGTGTGTAGTCGGGAGATTTCGGTTAATCAAGGTAGCCTGCGGACAAGATCCCGTGTGAATGGTGTGTTGGTGAATCGCCAGCTTATGGAAAGATTACGCGATCGCTTAGTGGAAATTACGGCACAAGGTCAAACTGCCAAATTAATCGCCCCAGCCTTACAACGGGGACTGCTGGATTTATATGGCGCCTCCCCAGTACTAGAGATGCGGGATCAAGTAGCGATCGCTTATTTGGCAAGCCAAGAAGCCGTCAAAGCCCTAGAAAAACGCCGACATTCTGAACAACAACGCCTCCAAAGACTCTCCTTCATCGAATATCAAATCCAAGAACTCAGTGTTGCCAGCCTTACCGACGCCGACGAACTAGAACAACTGCAACAAGAAGCACAACGCCTGAGTCATGTCGTAGACCTACAACAGCAAAGTTATAAAGTATATCAAGCACTGTACCAAAACGACAGCGCCAAAGCTTGTGCCGACTTATTAGCCGATGCCGAAACTAACTTAACCGAGATGGTGCAGTATGATCATCGACTGCAACCCTTATTGGAAATGGTGGCAGTGGCATTAACACAGGTGGTAGAAGCTAGCCATCAAATTAATGCTTATGGAGATGGACTAGAAACTGATCCCGAACGACTGCAAGAAGTCGAAGATCGGATTAGGGCATTAAAACAAATCTGCCGTAAGTATGGACCAACATTAGGAGAAGCGATCGCCCATTTTGCCAAACTCAGCGACGAACTAGCCGAACTGAGTGGCGACGGTCAATCTTTGGAAGAATTAGAAAAAACTTATAGTCACTCTCAGGAAACATTAAGAGAAGCCTGTGGCAAACTTACCAGATTACGTCGTAGCGCCGCCGAAGACTTAGAAAGACGCTTGGTGGCACAGCTTAAGCCCTTAGCAATGGAAAAAGTGCAATTCCAAATCGCGATCGCACCCATGACTCCCACCGCAGCAGGTGCCGACCAGATCACCTTCTACTTTAGCCCCAACCCAGGCGAACCACTACAACCCCTTGCCGCCACCGCCTCAGGTGGAGAAATGAGCCGCTTTTTGTTAGCATTAAAAGCCTGTTTTTCTAATACCACCGAAGCTTGGGGAACCTTAATCTTTGATGAAATAGACGTAGGAGTATCCGGTAGAGTAGCACAAGCGATCGCCGAACGCCTGCACCAACTCAGCAGACAAAACCAAGTCCTCTGTGTCACCCACCAACCCCTAATCGCTGCCATGGCAGACCAACACTTCCGCGTTGACAAACAGATTATTGACCAACCACTACTCGTCGCCCCAGGCAAACAACTCACCAGCAAACGCCAAAATAAAACCATGGACATCCCCGACTCAGAGTCCGAAATGCCAGAAATCCGAACCGTTGTTCGCGTCAGCCTCCTAGACAACCACCAGCACCGCCGAGAAGAAATCGCCCAACTCGCCGGAGGACAATCAGCTCAAGAAGCCATGACATTTGCTGAATCCCTACTGACAAAAGCCCGTGATTGGAGGCAAAATTGACTCACAGAGCCACTGAATTAACATTCTGGAGTGATTTCGCCTGACTATGTGTTAGGCTTGCAACTTTACAGCCAGACAGCAATCAGTAATTTATTAACCATCAACCGAGAGTAATAGACTAGAATTGGCTCACCAGGCACAATAAATATTAGTGGTAAATCTATAAAATTACTTTTAACTGTGCCAGACATTGTTCTCTGCCCCCAAAAAGAGCTATGACAGCTGCATCTTCCCCTTGGTCTGCTCATGCTGATACCGAAGCCATTACTACTATTGATGTTTCTCCAAGTGCTGAAGACCAGACCGTGCTAGAACAACAGCAACCAAGCACGGGTGGATTAGCAACAGCAAGGGAAACATTTGCTAATTTTCTAGCGCCCCTCAACCCAGATAACTTTAAAGAAGTTGCCCATCAGGTTGAGACAAGGCTCCTAGTCGTAAATCAAACCTTGTCAATGCTGGACAATATGCTCGATAGCCAGGGTTTTGAAGCGATTTTAAACGAGATGTTACGCTCGATTACCTTAAAGACTGGGGAACTTCTCGGTGCTGATACAACCACAATCTTTTTAAAGGACGAAGACAGAAATCAACTTTGGTCAATCATTGCACAAGACGAGAGGGGCGGCTCACGAGAAATTCGGATTCCTGCCGATCATGGCAGCATCGCCTCTGAAGTCGCAACCACTAAAGCCGTAATTAATATCCCCTACGATTTGTTTGACGATCCTCACCGTTCAGCCGGGGCAAAAAAGCAATACGAAGAGACGGGATACCGCACTTATACAATGTTAGCTTTGCCTCTGTTGAATGAACAAGGTGAATTAGTTGCCGTTGTCCAACTTTTAAATAAATTAAAAACGACTCATAACCCAGATGCACCTCTAGAAGAAAGACTGGAGAGGAGTGGTTTTAACGAGAAAGATGAAAGAGATTTTGAAGATTTTGCTCCTTCAATTCGGATTATTTTAGAGTCATCTCAATCTTTACGAAGAGCCACCCAAAGACAACGCGCGGCTCAAGCTTTAATCTCAGCGACCAATTCCCTAAGTAAAAGCAGCTTAGATTTGGAAGAAACCCTGAGCAAGGTGATGGATGAAGCAAAAAAATTAATGAGTGCTCATCGTAGTACGCTGTGGCTGATTGACCATGAGCGTGGTGATTTGTGGACAAAATTGCCAAACAACGGCACTTTAAAAGAAGTTCGCCTGCCTCTTGATCTCAACTCGTTTGCCGGAAAAGTCGCCTTAACAGGCGCTCCCGTTAATATTGGCTTCGATTTGTACAATCATCCCAATTCGGAAACTTCCAGAGAAACCGATCAACAATTTGGCTATCGGACTTGTAGCTTATTGTGTATGCCAGTATTTAACGCCGATGACGAATTGATTGGCGTGACGCAATTAATTAATAAACAAAAGCAAGGCGAGTTTCCAGAATATAACCCAACTCATTGGCCAGAAGCACCAGAATGTTGGAGAGCTAGTTTTAATCGCACCGACCAAGAGTTTATGGAGGCGTTTAATATTCAAGCTGGGGTGGCTTTGCAAAATGCCAAGTTATTTGCCACTGTTAAACAACAAGAACAAATGCAGCGGGATATCTTGCGGAGTCTTTCTGATGGCGTAATTTCCACCGATAAAGAAGGCAAAATTATTGCTGTTAATGAGAGTGCCAGAGAATTATTAGGTCTGGATGATCATGTGCGCCTTGAAGGTGAAATGATTAGTAAAATAATTGAGATTGAGGATAAAGAAAAGCGAGAAAGCAATAAATTTGCCCAATGGTTTGATAAAGCGATCGCTCTTAAAGATGCTAAATCACGCCAGCAATATTATCCAGACCAAACTTTATTATCAAAAGGAAATGAGCAACAACGTAGCGTGAATTTGTCGGTCAATACGATTGCTGATGCGACGGATAATAATAAGGTTCGTGGTGCACTAGTGGTGATGGAAGATATTAGCGATGAGAAGCGACTTAAAAGTACGATGTATCGTTACATGACTCAGGAGTTGGCAGAAGAGTTACTAAAACTGGATGATGCTAAATTGGGAGGCGATCGCAAAGACGTTAGTATTCTGTTTTCTGATATTCGTGGCTACACCGCTTTGACAGAAAGCTTAGAAGCCGAAGAAGTCGTAGGAATGCTCAACGAATATTTTGAATCGATGGTAGAGGCAATCTTTAAGCACAAAGGTACCCTCGATAAATACATCGGCGATGCGATCATGGCTGTATTTGGTTCACCTTTACCTCTGAAAGATCACGCCTGGAGAGCGGTGCAAACTTCTTTAGAGATGCGCTACCGCTTGGAAGAGTTTAATGCTCGTCGTGTTTCCAACAACAAAGTACCGATCAAAATTGGCATTGGGATCAATTCTGATAGTGTGATTAGTGGCAATATCGGCTCTAGTAAGCGGATGGAGTTTACGGCAATTGGAGACGGTGTGAACTTGGGTTCTCGTTTAGAAAGTGCTAGTAAGATCTACGGTTGCGACATTATTATCAGCGAACATACCTACAAACCTTGTGCTAACCAGGTATCTGTGCGTGAACTTGATAAAATTCGCGTTAAGGGCAAAAATCAACCCGTATCGATTTATGAATTGATTGGACTAGATTCGGAGCCGCTTTCTGAGCAAAAGCAACAGGTGATTGAGCATTATCATAAAGGACGTGAACTTTATCTGAATCGGAAATTTGCCGTAGCGATTGGTGAATTTGCCCAAGCATTGGAAATTGACCCGAATGACAAGCCGGCTGATATGCATATGGCTCGTTGTCAACATTGGCTGAAGTCAGCACCACCAGATAATTGGGATGGTTCTTGGATTATGACGGAGAAGTAGGACAATTTTGGTGAGTGAATGGTTAAAAAATTAGATTTACTGTTCACTCACGGGGCTCTTTAAAATCAGAATCACCGCGCTAGCAAAATATCAGCATAATTGCTGTAGCTTAAGATACAAAAGTGGCTAATTTTAATTAAGAATCTCGTTGTCCAAGGAAGTACGAATCAAAAACATACAGCCATGTTGGGTATGTGGAGCATGAGCCGTACCAGGAGCCGAGCGGATATAATCACCCATACCATAGACTTCCCCATCGACCACCAAATCCCCTTCCAGCATAAAAATCTCCTCAGCGCTGGCGTGGCGATGGGATGGGTAGTAGACTCCTGCTTGGGCGCGAAGTAGACAGACAATCTCACGTCGCATCGGATCTTCGTAGAGTTTAGCGATCGCAACTCCTGGCACTCGATAGGGCTGCCACTGGACATCTGCGGCTCGTACCGTAAACAACGGTACATAATTAGCAATTCTAGAAGGAGTTGCAGCCTGATCAGCAATCCGCTCAAATAGCCGCGCCTTCAAATCATCAGGCAAGGGCAATTCAGGAGCGCTGTAGGACATCGCCCCCGCTGCCTCGCGCAACTCGTCTAATTCTGCCTCACACTCTGAAAACTGGGCGAGGTAATTTTCAACCAAACGGCGCTGTTTTGGCTCTAAAACATCAAGAACATACAAGGGTGCAAGTTCGCAAAATTCTTTGTAATTCATCCCTATAGCCTTTTTTATGGCTTTAATGGTCTAGCTCTTGAGAACCTAAAGCCTCCCGTAATTTGCCTAATCCCAGACGAATTCGGGTTTTGATCGTACCCAAAGATTTACCTGTTTGAGCGGCAATTTCAACATGAGTAAGTCCTTTATAGTAAGCTAACTCAAGAACTTGCCGTTGCTCTGGGGGCAACTTGCCCAAAGCGGCTAAAACCTGAGTGCGGCGCTCTGATATTAGTAAAATTTGCTCTGGACTAGCGAGTGATGAAGACTCGACTCTAGCGGCGTCCATCGAAGCCGTTGCCGCTTTCGTTAGCCGT
>JAPJYX010000263.1:0-12891 GCA_030503985.1 Himalopsyche tibetana
CACAATTTTTTTTATGCGTAACAAACTTTTTTCAGCGGTTAAACCTTTTTTAAAATCCCTGGTCGTTTTAGGGCTGATGTTTACCCTGGTATTAGGTAATGCGGGTAACGCTCTAGCAGCCCGTAGCGGCGGTAGAATCGGTGGCGGTTCTTTTCGCGCCCCAACTCGCACTTACTCACCTCCTAGCGGCGGCTACCGCGCTCCTATGGGTGGAGGTTATGGCGGGGGATATGGCTATGGTGGCGGTGGATTTGGATTTCCGTTTATCTTTCCCTTCATTGGTATCGGTGGGGGATTTGGTGGTTTATTCGGGATTCTGATTTTCTTTGCGGTGGCTAATTTCCTCGTCCAAAGCTTCCGTCGCTCTGGTGTAGCCGGCGATAATGAGGTAGGAGGTTACAGCAGCAATCCCAAAGTTTCGGTAGCGCGGGTGCAAGTCGGTCTTTTGGAAGGCGCCCGTGGTCTGCAAAAAGAGTTAGATGAGTTAGGACTCAGAGCTGATACAGGTTCAGCAATTGGTAGAGCCCAAGTTTTGCAAGAGTCTACTTTGTCTTTGTTGCGTCACCCAGAATATTGGGTTTACGGTGCAGCTCAATCTCAGCAAACTGCATTAGAATCAGCAGAAGCCAAGTTTAATCAGTACGCTTTAGCAGAGCGCAGTAAGTTTACTGAAGAAACGCTGTCTAATGTTAATAATCAACTAAAGACAGGCACTAACCGCACTTTAGATGCTAGTGGTGGACAGTTAGCAGAAACCGCAGCACCTGGCGAGTACATTCTTGTCACTTTGGTTGTCGGTGTAGAAGGTAAGCTGGAACTACCAAAAATCAATGGTTCCGATGATTTACGTCAGGCTTTGCGTCAAATTGGTGGGGTTTCAAGCGATCGCTTACTGGCAGTTGAAATCCTCTGGACACCACAAGCTGAAGGTGACACCTTAACTTCTGATGATATTTTGGCTAACTATCCAGATTTGAAGTTGGTTTAAGTGGCTCTTTTTTGGGCGTTACACATTAGAGAAGTGAAACTGTAGGGGCAAACCCCCCGTGGTTGCCCCAATTCCCATGGGCGTAGGCACGGAGGCACTACCCCTACAGTTTTTGGTGTATTTAAAACCGCAGATTTCTGTATCTCCTGCCAACGCTGCTTGACAAGTTGCTGCATCGCCTGTACGACATCTGGCAAGTCGCCAAAATCCTGACTTTGATGTTTAATTTCTGGCGATAACTGCTGAATTCCCGTAAAGTCTCGACAACAACTCAACACGCCCTTGCCATGAGGAGTACCAAGCATCTGCCGCGAGTTTGCGTTCCAGAATTGGCTGTAGTCTTTCCTCTTCTTCCCTTAAATCTTTTGCCTGCTGTGCCCAAGCCTCGCGCCACGGTTGCACAGCTTCTGGCATTTCATGAGCATCATACCAATCGCGCTCGGTTTTTAAGATTTCCCCTAACTGAGTCAAGTTCAACTCTGGTAGTGCAAGATTTAATTACCTCGATGCCTTGTTCAATCCACAACGGCAAACAGCGATAACTAATAAATTTAGCTTTCGATTCTCGGATTTTGACCCAAAGTTGATGTTTCCAGCATTCAACACGTTCAATTTGGCTTATCGGAATATTCAGGTAAGTTGCGACTTGCTGGCGGATTTCTTCAATAGGTAATTCTGCGGCGTGAATTAATCCAGAAGTAATTAAATTTTGAGACATGATAATTGATGCTCCTGTTTTGGGTGGAAATGAAGTCCCAAAATATTAGCCACCCCGTTTTTTTGCCATAAGCAAGCCGGGGTGGCTAGAGGAGTGATAACATTTCTTCTAGCCTCCAGACTGCCGATTTCAGTTAGGGGGTTAGCCGCTCTCAAGCTGGTGTCAACAGTTTTTGAGTGGCGCTAAGTCTTTTAGGTTTTTGTTTAATTAAGATACATTAGTACACTGAGTGATTTCTGTAAAGAGGTCAAGTGGTTTTTACATTTCTTTATAGGACTTGGCTCGACTCTGCCACCCAGCAAGTTTGTCAAAAACGTTCCCAGAATTCTGAGAAATTATCATTATTTTTAACAAACGTAAAAATTTCGACTCATAACTTACACAACTCAGAAAAATAAGTAAAAATACGGGTAGCCCATTTTTCAAACCGAGTCGGCATCGAAAATGACTCAGCCATTACTCTCAACTGGGGCTGAAGCTCAATCTCTTGAGGCTTCGGTTCCCAAATCGCATCTCAATCGCTTTCCCTCTGTAGCAACGACCATCTTGCCCTCAAGCTCGTTGCCAAAAGCTGGAACAACAGCCTCGAATGTTCATTCATTTGCGGCTCTGTGGGCGAGGAAGTACTTTGTTTCAGTCACAGCTTCTGATCAGGAGTCTGTCCTGAAGAATGCCGAAAACCTTAAGGAAATCACCTCTAAGGAAGGTCGAGAACGAACTGCTGACAAGCTATTACAACACCTAACCTTGGCAAGTGCTCAAGCTTGGTCTTTGACGGAAACGCTACTATCAGAAGAAATTCGACGCCACGGCATCAATCCTGATTTAATTAACCCTTTACAAATTGCCGCTGATACTCGTTATTTATTTCAAAAAACTCTAGACGCTTACGCCTCTCGCTTGACGCCACGTCGGCCTATCGGTAGTGGTTGGAAAAGACTTTGGACGCATACGCCAAAAATATACCAGTGTTGACCGTCGTGCGATTGGCTTTGTCAGTATGCAGTTCCACTATACCGGACAAAAGCTACTACAGTGGCTCTCTGCCCCGGAACAAGAACTCTGGACGCCTTACCTTAAGGTGATGGATGATCATATGTATATGCCGTTGCAGGCAGCTTATGATGCTGCCGCCAAGCATCCCTTTGATTCGCCAGCTTTATCAGCGGTTCAACACCTTTTACCGGTTAGTAGTAAGATTGCCATTTCGGTTTGTCGTCAAATCTGCCGCGCTTATCCTAAGTATCAAAGCTACAGCGGACTTCTTAAGGATAATGTTGTTAGAACAGCAAGCATCCGTGATGTTGAGATGTTCCAAGTTTATCTGTGTTTGTGTGTTTTAGAAGACGATATTCGTTCGGTGCAGCAGGAATTATTTCCTCTGTGTGTGATGCTATATCCTCGACTAAATGTGAAGTGGAGACTGGTGGAAGAGATGCTCAAAATCCTAGGTTGGGATATGCATGATGTACTGTCTCCGGCTGATATGGCTGTCTTTTTACCTTATCTACGCATCTTAACGGAGATGTTTTCTTGTGAGGTGTTTGAATCAATTGAGGGCTAAGAGTTTAGGGTTTGGGTAAGGGACAGTTTTCTCGACAATAAACTTCAACTAAGTTGATTGTGGCGGTTTGTTGAAAGTCTTTGGTTTGTTTGAAGTCGCCTTTTGAGGCAGAGTAGATGCCAGCGACGGGTTTGCCTTGTGGAGGTTTGACACGAAAAGCGATCGCTTTTGTATTCAGCTTGGTAAATTTCACATATTCCCTTGATTCGTTCTGGCTACTATAAGCTAAGTTAGCTTCACCATAAGCTGTTTTGGCGTCTTTGATCAGAGTTCCTGGACCAACCCCTTCAGCGGTTCGATAATTAGGATTGTCTGTTACTAACGCTTCAATGAGATCGGTATCAGCAAGACGTAACAAGGTGGGATATAGGATATAAAATTGGTCTTTGCCACCTTGACTAACTGCGATCGCATCAAAATCCACAATAAACGGCGACTTAACTGTAAATTCCGCCTTTCCTGCCAGCAATTGCTTAAGATCCCCCAGTGTCATCCCAACTCTCGCAACGCCAATGCCCTCGGCTGAAATTAATTGTTCTTTATTTGTTGGTGGTTTAAGAGGAATCGCTTTAGCTGCAGCAGTTGGGGAAGAATTGCTCACACTAGGTGAAGTGGTGGGAGTCGGTGATGTTGCCACCTCTAGAGTTGGTGTGGGTGAAGATTTGACGACTTGGGGTGTACTTGTGTTAGTTAAGGGTGAAGCTGCTGCTTGGGTTGAGGCATTTTTGGTTTGCTTACAACCCATGAGAATTAGCAAAAAACTAGCTGTGAATAGAATTCTAGTAGGGTTCATCCGCTTGACTTAAGATTCATCTATGCTGTTGACTGTTGGTAAGGGATCGGGAAGGGCTAATGCTAGCTGATAAAGCTGACGACGAGAGACTTTGGTAAGTTGGGCTAATTGACGACTGGCTTGCGATCGCGAAACTCCTTGAGCCATAATCTCTTGTAATTCCACTTTTAGCGCCTCTTCTGATAAGACTGGCATCTCCAACTGGGCACCAGCAACAACTAGGGTAAATTCACCTTTGGGTTCAGTTTGAGTATAATGAGTGATTGCCTCTGCTATCGTTCCCCGCCAAAACTCTTCATACAACTTCGTCAATTCTCGTGCTACAACGATCTGACGGTCATTGCCTAAAGATGTCGCTAAATCTCGTAAACTAACCCGCAGGCGATGGGGAGACTCATAAAAAATCAAAGTTCTCGCTTCTGATGGTAGAGATTCTAAACGTTGTTGACGCTCTTTGCCACTGGCTGGTAAAAAACCTTCAAACACAAATCTATCTGTTGGTAACCCCGCTGCTGATAATGCAGTTAAACTAGCACTTGCACCCGGTATTGGTACGACTTTTATGCCGGCATCGATGCAAGCTTTGACTAACTCATAACCAGGATCAGAAATTCCTGGTATACCTGCATCAGTAACTAAAGCGATCGCTTTTCCTTCACCTAGCTGCTCTAATAATTCTGGCAAACGTTGACTACGATTATGTTCGTGGTAACTTATTTGAGGCGTTTTGATCTGAAAATGTTGCAATAATTTACCAGTGTGGCGCGTATCTTCCGCAGCGATCGCATCGACTGATTGTAAAATCTTAACAGCCCGAAAAGTCATATCTTCCAGGTTGCCAATCGGCGTACCTACTATATAAAGCGTTCCCATATTTGTTATTTTTCTTGTTGATCAAAGCAGGCTTCAAAAATTATCTATTGCCTGTTTTTCTTGAGCATAGTTACTAAAGTAATAGTCAGACATACGCAACCCTGCCCATATCTTTCACTCTAGTCATTTTGAACGGGTTGACCCGTCTAGGAAACGCTACTACGTTACCGCTATTCTGCTCTACGATGGATTTAAGCGTGTCTCCAAAGTAGTTAGGAATTACTTTTCTGCCAATGTTAAACGAACCATTTACGTCAGCATTGATCAGGCTACCATTGTTAGATTGGTAGCTTTTTGTTTTTGTACGCTTTCCTGAAAATTGATACTTTTCAGTATTACCTGATTTATAAGTTGGGATGCTGTCCCAGTCTAAAAACGAAGCTCGACTTGTATAAGATTCTTCGTCAATTTTTACGGTAATTCCTACTGCTTCTAGTTTTCTGGCAAGCATATCAATAAATTGGGCATGAGGAATTATTACAAATTTCTGGTTATTCTTTCTCCCAATATTGATTGAATCTTTCCATCCTGGATTCTTGCCTATAGCGACACAAGTAACACCAATATCGTCAAGCTCGTCAACAATTCTCTTAGTTGATTGGTGTAAATAATCTTTAACCTGATTGTTGCGCTTTCTCCAAATAAACTGTAAACGCCTACTGGTATCTTGATTTGAAGGAAGCCTTGATCGATATTTAGCGTTTTGCTTGTTTGCCCACTGATTAATAGATTTTAAAAGTTTTCCATTAATGGCAATAGGTTGAACAGCGGGGTTAGAAAAGGTAATCATGGCTAGATTATCCAACCCAATATCAATAGAAGCTCCTAAGCCATGATGCTCTAACCGACTTTCTTCAAAACCATCGTCATAAACTATCTCTATGTTGAAACATCCTATTTTAGGTACAATTCTTAGTTCAACAAAATCTTTCATTTCTAAACCTGGTTTAACAGGAATTGAAAACGGACACATTGAAGGTAAGATTTGTCCTTTTTTCCAGGCAATTTTAGATACAGCTTGTGGGTTAAACTTCAGCAAATTACCTCCTTTAATCTGACCAGGAGGTTTGGGTTTAGACTTGAACTTTTCTGGGTTTGTTTTCCAAGCTTTTAGAGCTTTTAACCAAGATGTCCAACCGTCTGAAACTTGCTTTAAAACTAATTGAGAGACTTTTGCTGGTAGCTTTTTGTACAAAACATTCTGATTAAAAGCTTTGTCCAAAGAAGGTTGTGAAATAAATCCGTGTCCGTAATCCCAACTAGTCCAAACTAAAGAATTGGCAGCATTATACAAATCGGCACTAGCTGAGGTAACTTCTGCACAGTAATCCCAGTAAGGGCTACTCATTTTAATTTGGTGCTGTTGAACTTTGTAAGACATTTAATTACTAGTGGGATAAGGGATTTTACCTGACTTAAAATGTCTCCATGCTGTCTGATCAGAAATTCCGATATGTTCCGCATAGTCTGAAAGCTTCTTACAGATTAGACTTTTATTTGAGTGCGTCTGTATATATTAGACTGCCTTTTGCTTAATTAGTTACTATACCTTTGCCGACAACGTGGATGACGTATCGCCAACAGTCAATGCGGTAGATTTCCTCTTTTTTGAGATTAAGCAAAAGCGCTATGGCTTCTCTGGTCACAAATCGAGCCTGATAATGCTGTGATTCTGGCTGTGAGCTTGATATCATAGTAAAAACTTCCCTAATATCATGGGGATTTTGTTAGATTAGCGATCGCTTTTTGTTTGTTAGACTAGGGAGCGATCGCTTTTTATATGAGATAATTAAACATTAAGTACTTACAGTTTGTCAACTATGGGATTGGTGAGGTTGCGAATTCAAGAGTTTGCAGACCAAAAGGGCTGGACACTAACAGAGGTAGCTAAACGCTCTGGAGTCGGCTACAGTGCGCTAAGAAACTATGCTCGCTCTCCCGGATTAGCAAGCGTTGACATTACTTCTTTACACAAATTGGCGCGGACTTTTGATGTAATGATCGAAGACTTGTATGAAATTGTGAAAGAATAAGCCGATAGCGAATAAAAATGAATGATGACTCTCACAAAGCGAGAGTTTTAGGTAATTATTGGAGCGAAACCGTCCTAACTTTTGGGGCAGAAAATTCCACTAAAAATTTATGTGCCAAAATCAGGTAGTACTCATGGGAATATAGAGGAGAGTAGGAATGGAAGGTAAATGTCTTTGCGGTGCAATCACCGTCAAAACGCCAGACAAAACTACTATAGATGCCTGTCATTGCGGAATGTGTCGGCGATGGGGAGGTAGTCCAGCACTAGGTATACCTTGCGGATCAGATGTGCAGATAGACGGATTCGCTCAACTAAAAATCTATCAGTCTTCAGAATGGGCCCAAAGAGCTTTTTGTGGTGAATGCGGTACTCATATATTTTATAAGTTGTTGCCTACTAATGAATATTTTGTTCCAGCAGGTCTTTTTCAAAACGAAATTGAGTTTGAGTTCAAGGAGCAAATCTTTATAGACAAAAAACCTAGTTACTATGAATTTGCCAATCAAACCTTGAATATGACAGAAGCAGAAGTATTTGCCAAATTTGCGTCAAGTCAGAATATTGAAGACAGATAACAAGCCTATTGCAGCGAAAGGAGTGTTGCTGAATTAGGGCGTTGCATAATCAAGGGATGAATATTATGAAGCCAGAAAACTAATGTAGGGGCGACCCGCCTCGATATCATAACTGTTTATTGATCAATTTATCAGGGTCGCCTTTTTTCCAATCATCCCACAATTGGGCAACGTCTGAATTGGAGTATGAATTGCCCCCCAGAATTCAGCAACGCCTAACTATTCTTCCTCTTCCTGAGAATCTTGACACAAGTCCTTCAGCGTTTGATGTTGAGTGCGACGAGAGACACGACGATATCTCTTAGTTTCTAATTTTGGTTCATATTCAGTTTGACCTTTGCCTTTAGCTTTCGCCTTTAAAGATGATTCTGGATCAGTTTGTTGATTGAGACGAGCAAGATTTGCGATCGCTTCTGCCAGTAAAATCAAATAATACTCATATCGCTCCCAATCACCCCGCACCACACAATTCGGCTCATCTCGATGTAAACAGTTACCAAACTGACACCTACCCGTTGCCAACCTCACCCTAGCTTCCGGAAAATAGCGAGGTAACTCTTCCGGGCTACAATTAATATCAGGCTGATTAAAACCAGGAGTATCAGCCAAAAGTCCACCCTCTGGTAAATCAAACAATTCCACATGACGAGTCGTATGACGTCCACGACTCAGTTTGCCAGAAACCTCTGCCACTCGCAAATTGAGATTAGGAATTAGTTGATTAATCAAACTAGATTTGCCAACGCCAGAAGTGCCAGCCAGAATCGTAATTTTCTGATCCAATTGATGACTTAGTTCTTTAAGTCCCTGCAACTTTTCCACGCTAATAAATACAGCTTGGTAACCCCAACCTTTCAGACGACTTTTCCAGGCTGCCAACTGCTGATCCGAGACCAAATCACTTTTATTTAAGCACAAACAAACGCTTAATCCGGTAGATTCTGCCTTAACCAGAAAGCGAGTTAGCTGATAGGGTTCCAAAGGCGGATCAGCCAAAGCAAAGACAAGTAGAATTTGCTCGGCATTGGCAACTGGAGGGCGATCTAAGAGGCTTTTGCGGGGTAATACCTCTGAAATGACCCCACGCCCGTCTTTCCAGTCTGGTTCCTCAACATAAACGCGATCGCCTACCATTACCCGCTGACCGATTTTTTGCAAGCGAGTACGGCGTGTACACAACAGCCTGACACTTTCACCCTCCCCTTGAGCTAGGGAAACTTGAAGTGTGCCCAACAATTCCCCATCAAGCTGCACCTGGTAGAAGTTTGCCTGAACGGCTACTACGGTTCCCAGTAGAGGTATACAGACCTGGGATTGACTACTATCCTGTAGAGTGGAACTCATGCAGACGCTAAGGGGCGTCGAACCAAAAGAGCAAAATAATTAGTACGATCTTCAACTTGTTCAATCTGGTAGCCCTCGATCGCTAAACTATCAGGTACTTGCTCAATCGGTTCACCAGGATCAAGCCAAACTTCCAATAGAGAACCAGGGTTCATTTGTTCCAAGCGCAATTTAGTCCGTACAAAATTAATCGGGCAAGGCGTGCCACGTAAATCGAGTTGAGCATCAGGCGTTACAGTTGAATTACTCATCCGCGAAACAGTCCCCCCAAAAATCCTTCCAAGCCACCCTTACCAGTGCGATCGCCTTTTATCTTAGCCAATTTTTCCAACAGTTCTCGTTCCTCAGCCGTGATCCGGTTAGGAATATCAATCAAAATCGTAATCAAGTGATCCCCACGACTGACTGGATTTCCCAATTTTGGTACACCATGATTTTCCAAAGTTAAGACTGTACTCGGTTGTGTGCCGGCTGGAATTGTTAACTCCACGCCACCATCTACCGTATTAACTTCCAGGCGACAACCTAAAATCGCTTGCAGATAGCTTATTTTAATTTCCGAAAGGACATTAATCCCCTCCCGGCGAAACTCAGCGTCTTCCTCAATAAACAAGTAAACATACAAATCTCCTGGGGGTCCAGCGCGTAGTCCAGCATCTCCTTCCTTGGAAACCCTCAATCGAGTGCCATTATCTACTCCTGGAGGAATAGTGATTTTGAGCTTCTTCGTTTCTTGTTTGCGACCTGCTCCCCCACAAGATTCACACTTATCCTCAATCATCTGCCCATTACCGTTACAGGTAGGACAAACTGAAACTTGAGCAAAATTACCAAATGGAGTCCGAGTCTCGCGACGGACTTGACCAGAACCGTTACAAGTTGTGCAATTGCGGGGTCTAGTCCCTGGTTTTGCACCCGTCCCTGAACAAACGTTACAGTTTTCTAGGTGAGGAATTCTAATTTCCTTTTCACCACCAAATACCGCTTCCCGGAATTCTAACTTCAAGTCTAGGCGTAAGTCGTCTCCCCGAACTGGGCTATTGCGCCGACGCGCCGTTTGCTGACCACCCATGCCACCGGAAAAGCCACTGAAGAAGCTTTCAAAAATATCAGCAAAACCGACATCACTAAAATCTGAATAACCAGCAGCACCCGCTCCCGTTACTCCAGCTTCTCCAAAGCGGTCATATCGGGCTCTAGTCTCGGGTTCAGACAGAACTTCGTAAGCCCGATTGATTTCCTTAAAGCGTTCTTCTGCCCCAGCTTCCTTATTGACATCCGGGTGATACTTCCGAGCAAGACGACGGTAAGCTTGCTTCATTTCTTCTTTGTCGGCGTCACGAGAGACACCAAGAGTTTCATAATAGTCAGGCATAGAGCGCCGATTTTTGTTTAGTTAATTAATATGGTCAAATTTGCCGGGGTCAGGCGATTGAAGTAAGACAATTCTCTCGCCTGTAGATCCTTCCCCATTGTCTCTCAAAAAAGAGGTCGATTGCTAGGGACTTGCTTGGTCTAAACTGCCTTAGTCAGCATCAACTGCCTCATAGTCAGCGGTGACTGTTTCATCCTCAAAATCAAGAATCAAGCCATCTATTTCATTTGATGTTGATTCAGGAGCATCGTTGAACTCTGGAGTCGAGGTCAAGCCATCATCAAGAATACCCGCGTCAACGTCTAAATTCTGAGAGGCGTTGATATAAATCAGATTGCCAATGGCGAACAAGATTTGTTGGAATTCTTCAATCTCTTGTTTAACATCTTCAACGTTACTATTAGCCGTATCTGCCAATGCCGTTTGGATTGACGCCCTTTTCTCATCTGCCTGAGTTTGAAGAGCTTGAGCCTGACTGATTTTATTGAGCAACTCCTGGTTTTCCTTAATGGTGGTGTCGTAACTATAGAATTGACTATCAGCTTGGTTTTTGAGTTCCACCAATTGAATCCGGCGACGGTCTAACTCCGCAAATTTTTCAGCTTCTTGTCGCATCCTTTCGACTTCGTTGGAACTTAAGCCGCCAGTATTAGTAATACGGATGCTCTGCTCTCGACCTGTGCCTTTATCCGCCGCGCCCACTTTCAGGATGCCGTTAACATCAATTTCAAATGACACTTCGATTTGAGGGACACCACGAGGGGCTGGAGGAATACCTGTCAGCAGAAACTTACCAAGCTTTTGTTATCTTTCGCCATTGCCCGTTCCCCCTGCAGAACATGGATTTCCACAGAAGTTTGTCCATCTGTTGCGGTGGAGAAAACTTGAGATTTGCTGGTGGGAATGGTGGTATTGCGCTCGGTAATTTTGGTGAAGACTTCGCCTAATGTCTCAATGCCCAACGAGAGTGGGGTTACATCCAAAAGCAGCAAGTCTTCGACCTCTCCGCCCAAAACACCGCCTTGAATCGCTGCACCCAGTGCCACTGCTTCATCTGGGTTAACTGAGCGGTCTGGCATTTTGCCGCTAAAGAATTTCTTGATTGCTTCTTGTACGGCGGGGATGCGGGTGGAACCACCGACGAGCAGAATGCGATCAATGTCCTCTGGCTTGAGGTCAGAGTCTTTGAGGGCTTGGGTTACAGGCTCGATTGTCCCTTCAATCAGGCTGCCTGCCAGTTCTTCAAATTTTGACCTGGATAGCTCCATCTCTAGATGTTTTGGTCCTGTCTCATCCGCCGTGATAAATGGCAGGTTGATCGAGGTTGTCGCCATGCTAGAGAGTTCGACTTTCGCTTTTTCAGCCGCTTCTCGCAAGCGTTGAAGTGCCATTTTATCGGTGCTGAGATTGATCGCTTCTGTGCCTTTGAAGTTTTCGATCATCCACAACACAATCACATTATCGAAGTCATCTCCTCCCAGGTGATTGTTGCCGCTTGTGGCTTTGACTTCAAAAACGCCGTCTCCCAGTTGCAAAATTGAGACGTCAAATGTGCCGCCGCCTAAGTCAAATACCAGGATTTTTTGCTCTTCATCCTGCTTATCTAAGCCGTAAGCGAGTGAGGCGGCAGTTGGCTCGTTGATGATCCGGAGTACTTCTAATCCAGCGATCGTTCCAGCATCTTTGGTCGCTTGTCTTTGAGCGTCTGTAAAATATGCCGGAACTGTAATCACTGCCTGTTCTACTGGCTCACCGAGAAAGTTTTCGGCATCTGTTTTCAGCTTTTGCAGGATCATTGCCGAAATTTCTTGGGGCGTATAGTCGCGACCCCGAATTTGGACATCAACGGTATCGTCACGTCCTTTAACACAGCCATAGGGGACACGAGAGCGCTCCTCGGCTGTGTCGTCCCAGCGACGCCCAATAAAGCGCTTAATGCTGTATACAGTATTCTCCGCGTTGGTCACTGCCTGCCGCTTTGCCAGTTGACCGACCAAGCGTTCGCCCGCCTTGCCAAATCCGACGATACTAGGAGTGGTTCGTCCCCCCTCCGAGTTGGATATGACGATGGGCTGTCCCCCTTCTAAAACAGCGACGCAACTATTGGTCGTGCCCAGGTCGATGCCAATGACTTTTCCCATAGTGCTGCGGCGTAAAGGTCTGTAAAGTTTTTTGAGTTTGTGTTGAACCGATCACCCGACTAGATTTGCCCTGGCTCAACATTCTTTGATAGCTAATTATACTGATTAATCCACAACCACGGCTAGAGCGGTCGGCGAGTTAAGTTTTTAGTTGTGCTATTCTTCGAGGTTATCACGGGCAGAGGAATAGCAGCAACTTTCAACCTTTTTAAGGGTATGTCGGTTTACCCTACTGACGCGGCATCTCCGTCAGGATCAGAGACAGAACCTTCTGGTGCTGCGGCTACTTTGACCATAGCATGGCGCAGGACACGCTCGTTTAACATATAGCCCCGCATCAGTTGTTCAATTACAGTTCCTTCGGGATATTGATCCGTCGGTTCCCGCATTACCGCTTCATGGAGATTGGGGTCAAATTCTTGTCCTTCGGGACGCATTGGTGAGACTCCCACGCGCTTTAGGCAGTCTACTAGCTGTTTATAAAC
>JAPJYX010000264.1:0-16984 GCA_030503985.1 Himalopsyche tibetana
CAAGTCACCGCATCTTGCCCCATCCTCACCAACGCCTGAAACATTTGCAAACTAGCCACCCTACCCACATCAAACCGGAACCGACTCGCCACCCGTCTGACATCCGCAGCATCCACCGCCAGGACGATCTTCGTCGCCGAGTTAGCCAGAATATCCGCACTCAAATGACTCTCTCTTTGACTGGCTAACACCACCCCCAGCCCATATTTCCGCCCGTCTGCGGTAATCCTGTCCAGTGACTTTGACCCCCGTAATTCCTTCGCCTCATCGATGAACACAAACGTCCGTAGCTCCTTCGATTCACCCGCTAGCCTGTGACTATCCATCAACTGTTTTAATAGAGCCTCAGACGCGATTGAACCCAACTCTGGGGCACTTTCGATAGGTCGATCCGAATCAGTTTCCCCGCTTGTAAATCAAGTTGGGGTTTAGAGAAAACTGAATACTGAAACGTCGCCGCCATCTTGATTTGCAGCTTTGCCGAATCAGCACAACCACCATCTGCTCTACATCCGATCGCATCTTCAAGATCGCCAAAATGGGGCGGTTTCCGGCTCCAACTCTGGTGATTGTCTTGGGTAATACCAAAGTCTCGATACATTTGCTCCAAAATCAGGATTGATAAACCCTCCTGATTCACCCCCAATAATAACGATCGTCTGAGATTATTTGCGACTGCAATCGCTTGTAATTTCGGCCCACCGCCTTCGGGATCTGGGTTAATCGTCAGTGGGTTAATTCCATAGTTCGATGCCATGTTCAAGGGGTAATAAGTTTCCCCTGGTAACTGTTGGTCGCCGTGGAAATCTAAGACGATCGATTGACTGGGGAATGAACGATAAAGTTCTCCAGCAATCGCTTTGAGAGTTTGGGTTTTACCACTGCCAGAAGTGCCGAGAATGACCATGTGAGGATTCGGAACTTTCCCTAAATCCCAGTAGATATTCTCACCCAATAGAATTGTCTTACCAGATTGACGATCTGGGAGTTTTGGATTGGCACTATCAATCAGCGTTGGCTTGAGTACTTGTTTGGGCAAAGGTTTGGATATCATGATTGAGATTATAAATCTCTCGCTCGTCAAACGGATCGTCCTATCGTTTTTTGGAAACGTTTACTGCAAACGTTTTGTGAAAAAATAAATGTGAAAGCCATATAGATAGTTAATTTTTATTTTTTAAGTACGGTTTTTACGTAAAAATAGCAAACGTTTACCCCAAACGTTTCGGTATTTTTAGTAAACGTTTGAGGTGTAAAATTAAACGTTTACTGTCGATTTAATCGTTTGCCAAGCCATAAACGTTTTTATGGTTAACTGTTCCGTTTTTCATGTGTCAGTGTAAGTGTTTAGTAATTTGTCGGTCGATAACTCTGCAAGGATTAATCCAAAACTATCTTTTCACCATATCAAGCCGCTCGTTTGACAGAAGTTGCTCTCGATCCGAGCATCTAATAATTCCACGATCTAAAATAGTTTAAATCCCCAAATCCAAAACTCTTGCACTGTTCGCGAGTGCGTCTCGCAGAGAAGTGTCAACTGTCAACTGTCAACTGTCAACTGAATTATGAAGCCTAAAGCAATTGCTCGACCACCGAAACCGCCGAAAGTCGCACCACCAAACAAAAATCCGCAACCAGAACCAGATCTATCGACACAATCTGGCAAACCTACATTTGCTGAAGTTCACGCGATCTCTATTCCTGCTGATTGCCCGTTTGAGCTACTGGGATTGCCCGAACTGCTAAACCTCATTGATGAAGAGGATTTGAACACTATTAAGACAGAATGGAAGCACCGCAATCGCATCGATGGTGTTGATGAAATTAGGTGTAGCGACGAGCTTCTAGCCAAAGTACTGCGTTGGAGACTCAGGGGGATGGAGATTGACTTCGCCATCCGCAAAACCCGTAGTGACGAGTGTTACGAGCGAGAGGTGAGACACACAGCGGCGATTGTTGACCGCTTGGCGCAGCATCCTATCCCAGTCCAATCGCCAATTTTGAAACCTAATTAGGGGGTGGGAATCACCCTTTCCCCTTATCGATCCTTCGTAAAACTATAAACAGTCTTCACAGTCAACTGTCCCGTCCCCCCAAACATCATTGGAAAGATTCATTAACCGATCCAAGGGACAACGATCGAGTTCTAATTTCCCTCCATGCTTGACGATCGAAGGATATAACTGGGGATTAGATTCGATCGTCACCTCCTCTGGATCTTCAATATCGATCGATCCAGATAGATAAACCTGCGCCGTTGGCGATTGGAGCGCGAGCAGTTTGGGTCTAATTTCCTCATCGTTGAAGTTAATAGTTTGCAGTTGAGTTTTAATCCGTCCCCCGACACTACCTGTAATCCGTTCGGCAAAGATTTGGCGGCTTCCATCGGGACGATTACTGACTTGATAGAGTTCATTTGGTCGATCGATTGGATGTACCAGAAATGTCCCTGCATCCTTCTGTTCTAAGACTGTAAAGCTTTCATGTACCCGCGATCGATCGAATGTTCTTACTCCTTCAACTGAGACGATAATCTGATGCGAACCACCTTTTTTATTTACCAATTCCTGGACACCGCGAGGAGTGGCGAGGATTTCGTTAAAGGTAAACGCCATCCCGCCGCGAGTGTTGATGTTCAGCACTAATAGAAAGAGGGCGATGATCATTACCAGAATTGTATATTCCCAATTAGAACCAGTTGATAGCCGCAGATGTCGATTACCTGGAACGACACAGCGGAGGGAAGCGGGGTAGAAAAGTTGGATTCCCGACTTGGTAATTAGATCGGCTAGGTAGCCAGCGGTGTAACCAATCAGAATCGCGTGTGCCAGTGAAATTGGTAAAATACCTGCATAACTCAAACCATAACCACCCGCTGCTACAACCACCGAAGCAATCAGCGAATGCGTACAGCTTCGGTGGGGGAAACGTTTCTCTAGGAATCTACTCAGTGGGAATAAAATTCTTCCCGCTGGGGATTTCCCCACATCCACATCAGGGAGTAATCCCGCAATTGCGCCTACACCGATAACAACCGGATCTGACGTTCCAAGTATTGTCGCTGTTAATAGTCCACTAATTGCCATGTGGCTCAATGTCATCATAGTAATTGAGAATTGAGAATTGAGAATTGAAAGGACAAATAGTTTATCTATTGTTTTTTGATTTCTTGATAATGGAGATTAAGAGCCTGAGAAGTTCGTCAATATCGATATGAATAGATAGTTATTAATTCTCAATTCTCAATTAATTTTTCTCGAATCTTTTGGTAAGACACGCAGCATATAAGTTACTCCAATTAATAAGGCTCCACCCATTCCCGCAACGACATAGAGGAGTTTAGAATCTGTGCCTACCGCGTAGAATCTCGCCATCATAAAGCCTGTACCAACCAGAATTAATAGCGGTGTAACATCAAAATAATCCCCTCGATCGCCAGCCTCAACATCCAGTCCCAAATACTCTTCATCGATCGATCTAATTGCCAGCGAGGGATTACCACCAGATCGTTGTTGCAAATCGGCGATTTGAGAGTTACTTAGATTCAACCCCCGTAACAGAGCTGCTGACTGCATTAGATCTCTAATTAAGTAATCCGGTAATGGACGCAAAATCAAGGCTGGGGTATTCAGAAATACATCAGATCTAGGTGGACGAGTCGCGGCTAATAACATTGGTGTACCAACCCGCTGTAAATTCTTCAACCAGGAGCGGAACTTAGGATCTAATTGATGAGCATCATCGAATACTAAGAAGGTAGCGGGATTTTCTCTGAGGAAGTCGGAAATTGCCCACTTGAGTTTTTCCACTGTCAGGGATTTCCCTTCGAGATTAACTGGATCGATACCCAGATCTTCCGCAATCGAAATTAACATCTGTCTTGCCGTGGCTGGAGTAGAAATCATTGCAATTCGATACCCTTCTTGAATCAGCTCACTCGCGATCGCATCCGTAAGAATCGTCTTCCCAATTCCCTCTTCTCCGCACAATAAAATCGACCCATTCGCCTTGAGCGCAGCCAATATTCTCGCCTTTTCTTCGAGTCGGTAAATTCTGAACATTAATTGATAATTGATAATTGATAATTAGTTGCCTTTTTAGTGAAAGGGATTGAAACAACATTATTCATTGCTTCAATCCCTTAAACTAAAGAGGCTTCATGCTCACTGTTCTCGGTGAACAAGGATAAAAAGGGCGGGTAATGGGGGAAATGGGAAGAGGAAAAGGTAATTATC
The DNA here is from genome assembly GCA_030503985.1 of Himalopsyche tibetana. Taxonomy (NCBI): domain Eukaryota; kingdom Metazoa; phylum Arthropoda; class Insecta; order Trichoptera; family Rhyacophilidae; genus Himalopsyche; species Himalopsyche tibetana. The sequence goes on from JAPJYX010000264.1 coordinate 4,236, forward strand.
AATTATCAATTATCAATTATCAATTATTATCCCCGCTCATCATCAAACAGCAATGGCAGAAAAATCGCCAACGGTAAACCCCAGAAATTAGTAACAACCAGCATCACCGCAAACAGAATAGACGCAATCGCATCTTCCGGTTTAAATAATCCAATTAAGCTGCGCGAGGTAATTGTTCTACGCCGCGAATTAACGACGCGGCTAATCCTTTTGGGTCGATTTTGGTGAACTGTACTGAGTCAATTTGATTGCGTAAATTAGCAGGTAAAGCATCAGGATTGTGCAAATATCGATCGGCTAACATCGACTCAGCCATAATTAATGCTGCTGCTCTATTCTGAGCATTTTCTTGAATCTGTTGGGCTAATCTGTCACCAGGAGTATATTCAGCTCGATAACCAGGAAATTCTCCAGTGAACATCGTTGTGTTTAAATTTTCTTCAGTTCCAGTAGCAATATTATTACTAGCTACTGTTGTTAACTCACCACAATCTTCATCTAAATCGCTCGACTTTAAACTAGCTTCCGTATAGTTAACATATAAATTTGGGTAATCTTTAGTCCCCCCAGTTGCCCGAATATAGCTATCAAAATCACAAAATAACTCGTACTGTTCCTGAGTTAACCAATAAAATTTACCGTCTTTATGCAATTGATCTGGCAATAGTCCCACCATTGCTAAACGGTTGACCCGCGTATTTTTGCCGATATTAAATTGCCGATCCAAATCAGAAGTCTTAATGGCGAAACCTTGCATAGCAAACGTTTGATAAGTTATCAACAATCTTAAAGTGCAATTACAAACTATGTAACCAGACAAAATACGGAGAATTTACTCCGCATAAAGACTAAATTCAGCAGTCCAAACGTTTAGACTGCTTTAGGATGTTTTAATGTTCACTTAATATTTCGTAATCTCATCTACTTTACCGTTTGAACATTGGGAAACTATGTGATGGTAATTGGGGTTTAGGAATATGACCGCCAGAAAAAGCGACGACAACCGAAGGCGCGAGGAAGATCGCTAGTAGAACTAACAGGAACAAGGCTGGGTGGATTTTAGGTGGATTAGGTTTCGATGTTTGCATGGAATATTAATTGAGAATTGAGAATTGAGAATTACGAATTCAGTTAGGACTAATAGTAACGAGTAGTTCGCCAAAAGTAAACTGTTATTCGTACTTAAAATTCATTCAAACGATTGCACTATAAGATCGAACGTTTGCAATCAAGATTCAACGATACATTCATAATTGTTCCTGCTATTCATACCATATTCCTCAGAATACCTTGTTTATCCTTTACCCCTTACCCTAACTCCACCATTCAACCTAACTTGAAACTATAAAATTCTTTACCCTTTACCCTTTACCCTTCTTATCCCCTCATCCTTCTAATAATTCTCAATTCTCAATTCTCAATTCTCAATTATTATGTGGTTAATCCATGCCCTAACTAGTTCGTTCCTCTGGGCAATTGTCCACATCCTTGACGAACATTGTGTCGATCGAATCTTTACTAAGCCTTGGCTGGGAGTAATTACCAGCTCGATGATTTCGGCAGCTATTTTCCCGCTTGTACCCTTCTCAGAGCAGCAGATTGTCATCCCCAATTGGGATATTCTGATTGTTTGTTTGCTAACTGGATCGATTATTCAGTCGAGTCAATATTTCTATTTTCGAGCGTTAGATTATAGTGACTGTGGCACGGTTTCGGCTTATTGGAATCTCACGCCGACGTTTTTACCAGTGATTAGTTATGGTTGTTTGGCTATATTGTGACGGGGAATAATTATATCGGGATTGGGTTATTAATTCTCGGTTCGCTCGGCTTATGTTTGCACGATCGAGTGCCGAATCGTTGGGATACTCTATATCTAATGACAATTGCTGCTTCGTTGCAAACGGTGGTGGTTTTATTGGAGAAATATATATTCGACCGTACCGACTTTTTTGGGGCGTTCTTATCGATTACCCTGGGTACATTTTGTACGGGATTATTCGCCCTCGGTTCCAAACAGATAAGGGTGGCTCTAGTTGAGGATTTACCGAAAATTAAACAGGTGTTACCGATCTTAGTTGCGATTGAATTAATCAATTGGGCGGCTCTATATACGGGGCAGACGGCGGTGAAACTGGGGATTCCGAGTTTGGTGAGTGCGATTGAGGCGAGTATCCCTGCGTTCGCATTTGGGCTGTCTCTGGGCATCGATTTTCTCAATCGACGGTTTAATGCTCAACCCAAATTATCGATTAAATTATCGATGATTGGGTTGATGATGGTGGGGGTATGGTTGATTGGGGCTGGGGTTGAGGGGTAGATCCTACATTCCACAGGGGCAAAAATCTAGTATTTATGGTATATTGGTACTAAGTACATCCACACTAAAACAAGGATTATTATTGAATGAATTCCCTAAGCAAGTCTAGCCAGTTAATTAATTGGGTTAATAATGCCATCAACAGCACTAATAGTTCGAGCGATCGAGGTAAGTTCGTTATTGCTATACAAACATTAATATCATTCTCTGGGGTCTTGAGAGCAGAACATCATTTTATCCCATATGAAGAACATACTTACAAACTTTATTTACATGCTCAAAGGATATTAGCACAATTAGACCCAAATTTAAGCACTCAATTCCATCAAATAATCGAACAAAAAGATAATCATCCTGGGAGATTCAATCTATATGGTATTGATGCAATCCAAATGAATAATATATTCACAAAATTCACAAAAACCAAGGCTAAAATACTCCGTTCTAAATTAAAAATTTAAACAAAGAAAAATCTAGCTATAACTGCAACTATAGAGTGATAGAAAGCTGGTGTAATACTTTAGGTTTATCAATCGAACTAGTTCGTCTAGAAGATACAGATTTGAATGATTTGCACAGTTATTTGACAGCTTATGCCAATGGCACTTAGCCAATTTAGTTATGACGCAGCTAAACAATAGCGATCGAGAGATTGGATATCTGAAAGATAAGATCGCGAGAATGAGCGATCAAGAAGTTATAAACCTCAACCAGCAAGCATTAGTAACACTTTTGTTTATTTACAGCGATGGCGGTAATGAGTTTTCCGACGAGGATATCTCTGATTATCCCAACTTAGCGCAACAAAATCGGATCGTGCATTCTGTTGTAGGTGATTTCTTTATTCTCGATCTGCTCAAATACAACGGTTATATCGCAGGTGAAAGCAATACAAAATCGAGGTGGAGTAAGATTTTTTTGACCGAGAAAGGGCTAGAAAAAGCTAAACATCTTCACGAAAGCTTTATTGCAAATAGCTATGATACTATCATAGAGTTTTAGCCAAAATAAATAGTCATTAAACCATTACAGACCTAGCACCTCCTTCAACTTTTCAACTGCCAGCCTGTGCTTCGGCTTAGGCATTTTCGCCAGATTCTGCAACTTCCACCGCACCGCTGGTAACTGTTCGACCCCCCGTTACCCCCAACAGCGTCCAATCCGGCTCAAGTTCCTTCACCGACAGTAGAAATCGCTTCTCATCAATTGATAGTGACAGGCGTAACAGATCGATCAACCGTTCGCGCACTGCAACCAATTCCTCACAGCTAACTGACAACCGACTCATTCCCAAAAACTCATTATTGAATGCAGTCTCCAGCGGTAGTCGATTGGGTTGCAATACCTCCACCATCGGGCGATTGTGACTGATGAGATAGACCAAGAAAGCCGTTCTAATCGCCGGAGTCAACCCTTCATGAGCCAACAACATTTGCACGTCAAACAAATCTCTGGGATGTTGTCTGTCCAGAGCCGCACAAATCTTCCCCCCATACAAATCAGCCAGCGAGAGCGTCTGCACCGACATAAATAGCCCAAACTCTTCTTCCACTTGCGGAGCTAGATCCCGTAATTCGCAGGGAAAGACAGACCCCCGAATAGTTTCATTGGGTTCTACCTTGACTGTCACCAGCCCCGAACGCACCACCAATTTTCGCAACCGTCCATCAGTAGCTAAAAGCGGTTGAATCGTCACCTGGGGCATTGCTCTACTAACATCCCGTGAGATTGTAGTTAAAATCTCGCTAATATTTGCCAAAGTACTTTCTCTGTCCTCGATTGGCAAGTAAGTCAAATCGATATCCACCGACAACCGAGGCAAATCGCGGATGAATAAATTGAGCGCACTACCACCTTTGAGTGCAAATCTGGAGTCTCGCATCACATAAGGCAGAATCCGCAGTAGTAAATCAACAGTAGCTAAAAATAACGATCGATCCATCAATTCACCCCCAGATTCGCAGGGACAGTAATCTGATATTTGGGGTCTAACCGTCCACCACTGACGATCGATCGATTGCCCACACCCAGATCGATCGCGCTCAGATCCAACCGCTCGAACCAAGGATGCTGGTGCTGCTCTGCCAAATACAAAAACAACCGCCGCACCTTAATCGAATTGCAAGCAGCGAGTAATGACTGTACCAATCTTGGGCGCAGAGTAACTAAGCCTTCCATTAATAGCCAAGCTTCCTCAACTGATTGGGTATGAGGTACTAAATACAACATTTCTAAGCTGGCGCGTTCTGGAGTAGAAATGTTAATCGCCAAGTCTCCCAACCGCCGCTCGGTTAAACCGAGCAAGGGTGATTGAGCGAACAAGTTTGTAGTTACATACTTAATCTGCCATACCTGGGCTTGTTGTCGTAACCAGTGGGGTAACTTCACGCCCGTCGTGCCAAATAACATCACCGACTGTCGCTCTAGGGGAAGAAAGTGACCGTAACCAGCTAACTCCAGGGCTGTTTTACCCCCAGGATGGATGGATAACCCTAATTGCTGTTGGACTGCCCATAGACCGCCGCTCCAATCGTAGGTATCGCCGACTTTGACGAATGCACCGCGACCGATCGAGCGGAGCCAATTGCTCTGACAGTAGCCCGCGATCGCGCTAGAAGAAAAGCCAAGGCTGGATAACCAAGTCGCGGTGTAGACTGCGCCTGGTTGCCAATTGACGAGGAGATTATTTAGTTTCGTGCTATTTAATATACTCATACTAGATAAAATAGCATGAAATCAAACTATCAACGATCGCTCGAATTAGATCTCGCTGCGAAGTCAATCATCTAGTCCTAGCTCTTGAGAAATTGCCACCATTTCATCTAACCCTTTTGAGCTTGAGTGTGTAATAGCGTAGGTAAATATTAACTATTACCTACGCTATTACACATCAGATTGGCTTAGAGGGTTTGAGTATCTTTGTTGATGAGCTGGTAGTTGCGGTCATGCGGCTACCGCCAACTCATCACGGGTGTAGCGACGAACCTTGCTGTCACTGTGCCACTGCACCACATACTGCTCACCCTCAATTGTTTCCCACTATCCCTGTATCTTCTCCCCGTTCGTGAAAGGGATCGGCGGGTTTAACTAAATCGCCTACCTTAAATTCGCGATCTTTTTCAGAAACGTTTTCGGAAACGCGATTTTTTGATGATCTCAGTGATCTCAGTGATCTCAGGTCTTCAGAATCTTTGCTAGATAACGGTTCTGGCTGAGACAAGGTGAGATCATTAGCATTTTCAGTCGTGATCTCAGTGATCTCAGGTATGTTCGTACTAAAATCGCTGAGATCATTAGCATTTTCAGTCGCGAATCTCAGGTATATTTGTACTGAGATCACTGAGATCATTAGCATTTTGAGCGATGATCTCAGGTGATCTCACCTGAGATGCAGTTATAGAGTCATTTTCAGAGGGTGAGATCACTGAGATCACTGAGATCATCGCATTTTCGTCTTCCCAGAAACGATGAAAAACATAAAACCATTGTTGTTGTCCACCGATCCGTCGTCGAATTGTCTGGTGTCTGTTGTCTAGCGAAGGTTTCAGCCATCCCCGCGCTTGTAATTCCTTAATTAGATCGGATTTATCGACCCCCTCAGCTAATTCCTTATTAAAAATTGGTTGAGGTACCCAGAATTCAACCCCGCTCGTCACCAGATCGTTACTCCGATAAGCCAATAAATTACGAGTTCCTTGGGGACTGGTAGCATCAGCAATCCGATCGCCATTGTGCTGATTACTCACAAACAGATGCTCGATCCGGTTACAGGCTTCCTTGATCTCGATCGAACCCGCACCCCCCCGAATGTTCACCCAAGCATCAAACATCTGTTTGATTGCCCACCCACACTGTTCGATCGCCAAAGGCAACAAATTAAAGCTGTGAGCTAGTTCCAACCCACCTGTACCAGGGCAAATCGAATCGCTACCCGACTAATCGCTGTATCTTGGAATTGTTGGCTGAGTTTACCCGCAATCGCCTGTACCCGCGCTCTCAACTCTTTATCGAACCCCTCCACCTTTCGCGCCTCCACCAACTTAGTGAGATAAGCATCTTGGGCTGTGCCCTGCTGTTGGCGAATAGCTGTCTCCAAAGCTTCGACGAACGCCGCCGAACTCTGGTAGCCTTGTAAATTTTCAAACACCCCATAACCTTTCCCCGCATCCGCCGGAATCGACGGCATCCGCGCTTCCATCCCGCCTTTTGCGGGAGTTTTCGCTTGTCTGAGATAGTCAACCATACTTACCTCCCCAGTTGAGAGGAATAACAATTCCCATGTCTTAGGCTTAACCGTAGAAAGTGTTTTACTCATCCGGTTCTTACCTTGCCCATTCCCCAACATATAGGCACTCGCCCCAACCGTTTGCGGATCTGCCTGATAGATTTCATCTAGTGGTAGTAACAGGTGATTAAACTCCGCAGCCTTACCCTCTAGGGCATTAGCAGTAGATCGCCAGCTAGGAATAGTCCTCAGCCCCGCCACACTCGCCGCCAGATTTAAAGCGGTAGTTTTACCAATCGAAGTCGTTCCCACTAAATGAAACCCGCCACTCTCAATCTGTGCCAACGGTAATAATGGAGACGCAAAAGCCGTACCCAGACTGAATAATAACCGACTGTTCCCCGCACACTTCGCCGCTACTTCACTCTTCCAACCGTCCAAAGTTCCCTTGATTTCCGTTAGGGAGTGATCGGGTTCGGGTTCGCGGAAGCGCAGATCCAGATCGCCATAGGTTTTGGCTGGCGTGAGGAAGCTACCATTAACCCATCCAGTTTTATCAGCGAGAGTGTAAACCTGCTCTACGTCATCACCTAGTCCAAATAGGTACTTCAGCAACATTTTCTTGCAATCGAGATCGTAGTAATAACCCTGGTCGGTTAAAAACCTCAATGCTTCTAACCCATCGCCTACTAGCGTGGCGTGGTTAATTAATAGCCGCCGAGCCACATTTCGACGAGCTTTGAATTCGAGTAAAACTCCCGTTCCACCACCTTCAGTATTTTTCACAATAGGCAACAGCTTCGATATGATTTCCCAGGAATTTACGGACTCGCTTGAGATCGCCTTTAGCGTTAGATTCTGTCGTTTCCCAGTTCAAACCATCGTCCCAACTAGTTGTAAACTTGGGCTTATTACCGTTGGCTAACAACAGATCGATATCGAGAAGCTGTGCCTTGATAAATTCATTGGTGAAGATCTGTTGATATTGGCTCGGTGAGATGATTAGATCGATGATCTGCTCTTTGCTATAATCATGGTCGCGAATATCATCATGAATATCCATTCCCCCCTGGGGATTCTGCCATAGTCCCGCAGTACCAGCTAAATACCACCCTTCGATCTGACACTCGAAATCCCGCTCGAAGTTGGACATATATTTAAGTCCATTGGCATCGCGATCTGGACATAGAACTAACCGCGCCCCTTGAAGATCGTCTAAGTAGCTACCATAATTACCATAGCTCCCACTCCCACCGATGGTAGTAGTCGCAGGAATGCCCAATTTCCATAGCACATCCGCCGTCGCCTCGCCTTCAACGACAAAGATTAATTCTTTGCGCTCTATCGCCGCTCGAACTTCTACATACCGATAAATTGGGACTAGTTGTTTGATCTCATCGGGATTACCCTTCACCCACTTACCCCCGTCCCAATGACTCTGGGGAAAACTCTTGTTCCCTTCGCCATCATCAATCCGCGTCACCTTAACTAGCGATCGACCGTCACGACCGCCTAGCGGCGCGCTTGCGCGTTCGGGATAATAATATTCCTTCCGGCTCTGGGGACGCGGCGGTTTGGCGAATGCTGGTTCGGTCTTGAGGACAAATTTACCCTGAAAGCCTAGCTCGTTGACCCCGTTATAATGCCACTGAGCTTCATCATGACCCATCCCATCCACACAGGTTTTGCACATGATTGTGCGCTCGTCTGGGTACCAGCTACAGTCGCCATCTTTAGTCCGATCGCAGACGGGGCATGGGTTTTTGATACTCGATCTGATAATATTTTTGCTCATTGGTGGTTCCTTGGTGTGTATTTGGAACCACGTAACCGGACAGCTCGGACTAAGTACTTTTGTTAATGGTGCTGGGGTAGAGGGTGGGTTAAAGGAACCTTGCCCCAATTAACTAGAGATGTTTAATTTAGTAGGAGATCTGAGATTTCTCAGACTAGGATTAGATTTGGGATGATATTTAGGTAAAAATACGTTTGCGACCTGCTTGATTTGCGCTAAAATTCTAATATCACCCGCCCCTATTGTCGTAGGTTGCGTGGTTCCAATTGAAAATGGATATTAATTGGTCAATCTTAATTTCTAATGCAACTTGGAAATTAAGTCTCAAGCCCCTAGTCACGCTCATGTCAGCGTTACTGAGGGGTTTTTGATTAACTAATAAATTTGTGATGATTTTCACAACAACAGCGGAAAATACCCAAATTGTTATTCGGGTAGATCGATCGCTTAACTGTATCGAATTTTAATAATGTGTTCATAGATTTCAAGTTTCAATATTGGGTGAAAATTTCAGTAAAAATTTCAACGATGGCTTATTATAAGCGCAACTGAAGGAGTAATGTAAAGGCGATCGTATTAATGTTGTCACAAGTGAATGTAACGCTCGTACTTCTACCTAATATATATTACCCATACAACCTCAAACTAGCACCATCAAACCGATCTAGCTTTTTTGATGCACATTATATGACTTTTGTAAATATGCTGGTCTGAGATATATTTTTGCGAGCTTTGTGCGGCTCGCACGAGTGAATAGCTGTCGATTAGTACTAATTTGTCATTGTATTTACGATTAAATTAGTACTAAATAATCGAGAGCGATCGCCGTTGGTATCGCTTCTAATTTGCCACAGATGACGCGCAAGCTATGTACCGCCAGCATCCAATTCGACTGCTTTAATTTTCAGCTTGGGCTTTTCGACAAATCGAAAGCACTTCCACGGAAGCTGCTGGGAGGGTGGGGCGATCTCCGATTCAAATACCAGCGATCCTGAGAGCGGGTCTAGCGCGACAATAATTTGGGAAAAATTCGCCTGACCCGACCCAGCGCGGTGAGCGGTTCGCTCGTCCCACACGACCCGAAGGTGGTTGGGGCGATATCGCTCTTTTTCGCTACTCAATTGATTGCGATAAATCGAGAATACGGGATCTTCGCTAAATTCGAGATATTGCCAGATGCCGCGCAGGATCAACCGATCGATCTCATTTTCCGCCGGACGTTCGGTGAGTGCCTTAAACAAAATGAATCGCAGATCGTTGGGCTTGGATTGAGTGGGACACACTTTCATCACGAGCGGTTCGTCACTCTGCTCGATTAGAGTACGAAAACCGCGCTTTTTCTGTTGATCGACTACGAGCTTATATTCATGGCTGCCGATCTGCACCCGAAAGAAATCGCCCACAACCGTTACCTTCCCTGCGATAATCCCGCTCGCCTGATATTTGGACAACGGTTCGGCGGTCATCTTGGGAACGGGTTTGGGAATGATGTTTAAAAGTTTGCTCTTAGTTTTCATGACTAGTTAGACCTCTGGTAAAAGTCGTTAATTCAAGAATAGGGGAAGGAAGGGGAAAGGTTCAAGAATTGAGAATTGAGAACCCTCGAATTGCGGCTCTCGCACGCCCTAGTTTCCCGACGGTTTAGAGAGACAAGACAGAGAACCCTCGAATTACCTCTCCCTGAAGGGAACAAAGGTGAAGGTAACAGATAACTTCCCTTTCCCTTTACCCTTTTCCCTTTACCCTTTTCCCCTTTCCCTCCTTTCCCTCCTTCCCCCTTTTCCCTTTTCCCTTCCCCCTTTTCCCTTTTCCCTTCCCCCCTTCCCCTTCCCCCTGGTCAGTGAGCGGAGCCGTTGGCGAAGCCTCTGCCTGTGCAGAACTGTCCCTCCCTTCCTCCGTCAGTTTAAACACACTCACCCCCGACTTCAACCCTGGATTATTCTTCCACTTATCCCCCACATGGGTGTAAATCGCCGTCGTCCGTAATCCGCATGACCCAATAAATCCTGCACCTGCCTCAGACTCGCCCCATTCTGTACCGCCAAAGTCCCCGCCGTATGCCGCAAACTATGGGCAGATATCTTCCGTCCTGGCTGGTGTTTCAAATCCGCCGCATTCAAATAATGGTCTACCAAATATCGCATCCCCCGCCGCGATAAGCGTCCGCCTGGAGCCTGATGGCAGAAATTAATAAACAACGGGTCAGTTAACGTACTATCAAACCCTGCCGCCCGTCTCAGCGTTAAATACACATCCAATAACTGTGCCAACTCAGGCGTTAAAGGAATCGTCCGCACCCGACGTTTACCGTCTAACTTTAACCCCACCTCTTTCCCCAACCGTTTGACATCTGCTAAATTGCACCGATATAATTCCATCGTCCGCGTCCCCTCAATCGTCATCAAACCGAGCAGTAACCTGTCTCTAACTAACTTCAACTCATTGCTATGGTCGATGCCTTGGAGTAAACGGTTAGCCTCATCTTGTTCCAAATAGGTAATCGTTTCGGCTGGGTGGGTAGAACTGCGGGGCGGTTTAATCCCTAGAGCGGGATTGTAGATGAGCAATCCATACTCAATCGCCGCATCGTAAAAGCGACGCACGGCGGCTAGTTTCAGAGCAATCGTATTGCGTCCATATTTGTACCCGACGAGATAGTGACGGTACACCTTAATCGTTTCTCGATTTGCAGCAGCCGGATCGACGGAATTGGTTTGACACCAGTTCAGGTAGGCTTTGACTTGACTCCAGTAGGCGATAATCGTTTCCCCACTGGCTGCGCCATCAGCGACATCGAAGCTCAAAAACTGGGTGAATACCTTAATTAAATTGTCAGCATCGAGAACAGGGGTAGCGGTAGCGGTAGCGTTAGGTATTGGGTCATCCATCGCAATCGCCTGTGTCCATTGGTAAATTTGGATTCCATGTTAATAGTACTGCTTTTGCTACCGCTAAGTGTTGTTACTGGTAGCAAACGTTTGCCGATTTTAGGGCGGATAATACCGTCAATAATCGGCTGGTACGGCATCATCAATCATCCTTGAGTCGAATATTGCCATCTAGTTCTGTTCCTAACTTTAGAGATTAGCAACCGCTGCAATTCGCAAAGGTTTTGTGCGGATCTTGAAACCTTGTTCGAGCAGAGCGAGAGATTCCATGATAATGCCGATCTTTTTAGAGGCTGTAACTGTTGTATATTAATAGTTGTAGCGTTATCGATCGCCAAGGGATGCCGATCTTTGTGCCGATCTTCAAACCTTGCATCTACAAGGGTTTCTAACTTCGGCTATAATTTCTATAGAACCTATAGGAAATCTTTCAGCTCATGTCTGGAGTAACTGTATCCGCTCACACCAGCAAAGAAATCGTCGAGCGACTTGACACCATCGCTAAAGCCGAACGTAGAAATCGATCGCAAGTAGTTGGTATGGCACTAGATTTATTTGTCGGACTTCCGCCTTCGGTTTCGTGAAGCTTGGCTCAAAATTAGCACCACCGGATCTGAGCAGCAACTAAAAACATTAATGGACAAGATGGCTCGAACTATTATTGACGCTCAGTATCAAGCCGCACATACCCAAGTCATGGCAGAAATGCAAATTGAACAGCTAGAGCCTTTGGGTACAGAAGACGAGATTCTGGCTGCTGCTGTTAATCTCACCAAGCACAAATAAAGATGTTACGGTTGTGTTTGGATCTGAATATTTGGGTGGCTGCTTTACTGGCAGACCGGAAGGGGAGAAGTAATACAAGTTGTCAATATTTAGTTGAGGTAGTTAGCAGTGGTCTTTATCCTGCTGGGGCATCTAGTCTGGTGATTTCTTGGGGAATGCTGGATGAACTGAGATCTGTGATCGTCGAGCATTTAAAGTTAAGTCCAGAAACAGCCGAGACTTATGTATCGGCGATCTCAGCCTATGCAAAATTGGGGGCACAGTTAACTTTAGGTGGCACTGGGGTGATTGGGTTGAGAGATACAGAGGATGCCCATGTGTTGGAAACAGCAGTTGCCGGAAGAGCAGATTTCTTGGTGACAGCCAATTTCAAGGATTTTATTGTCAAGCGTGATCCCAAAATTGAGATCCCAGATCGTCATGCTGTTTATTATTCCTCTGCCCATAGTCTGCAAATCGTCCACCCATATCTCATGGTAGAGTGGCTCAGAATCGGTAGTCTACCAAAAATATCACCTTAATACCCACAACTAATTATCGACCGCCTCCTCCAAGTTTCCAGCAATCATCGATCGTCCTTGGGTATTATGTTAGCGATCGCTATTTGAGTCTGAAAGCTGTTTCACTATTCTCAATCTTATGAACAAACGATTGCAATTGTTTGTTCAAACGATGAGTTTTTATTTGAAAACGATTGTAGTTATCCAAATAAACGATTGCAGTTATCAAAGTGAC